>JBBPFD010000193.1:0-64099 GCA_038363315.1 Mugilogobius chulae | reverse complement strand
TCTCTCTAGTTTATTTCCCTTACTATCTTTCCCTCTCCTTCTCCTCCGTCTCTCGCTTCCTTTCCTCTCTTTCTCTTCTCTCTCTCTCCTCCCTGCTCTCTCCTTCTTCCTCCCTCTCTCTTCGTGCTCCTCTTCCCCCTTCTCTCTCCCTCTCTCTCCTCCCTCTCTCTCCCTCCTCCCCTCCCCCCTCTCTCTCTCCTCTCCTCTCTCCTCTCTCTTCTCTCCTCTCTTCTCTGATAGTTATTTTCCCTTTACATCCTCTGTCTTGGCCTGGTCGATGGTGTTTGTGCGTTACATTCCTTTGGGTCGGGGGGCTGCGCTGAATCTTAATCCCCTCCTTTTCCTCCTTCTTTCTCTTCTCTCTCTGTTTACCATTAAGATACTACAACAAAAAGTCTTTTTAAAACCTCCAGAACACACATTGTCCAAAACACAAAACTACTTTTCCAAACTTGCTGAAACAAAGGCTGATAAATGTGCAAGTTTAGTTCCACTGGATCACAAAGCTGAAGGGCCAACTATGAGTCAATCACATTCTCTCTCTCTCCCTTCTTATTCTATTTCCCCTCTTTCCCTCGCGCTCTCTCCTCTACGTCTCTGCCCCTTTCTCTCCGCTCTCTCATCTACTCTCTTGTTCTCTCTCGCCTCTTTTCTCGTCTCTCTTCTTACTCTCTTGTTTCTCTCCTCTCTCTCTCTCCTCACTTCTCTTGTTTCTCTCTCTCTGTATTACTCTTGTCCCCCCCCTCTCGTCTCTCCTCTACTCTCGTTGTTTCCTGTCTCTCTCTCTTGTTCTTTTATATTCCTTCAGCTCTTCTTTCTCTCTTCAAACTCTTTCTTTCTTCTCCCTCTCCCTCCATCTGTTTCCTCCCTTTCTCTTGTCTTTTATTTTTTTCTCTTGTTGTGTTTTTCTCTCTTCCTCGTTTCTCTCCTCTCTCTCTCATTTCTCTCTTCTACTCTCTCCTTTCTCTTTCTCTCTCCTGTTTCTTTCTCTCACTCTTCACTCTCTTTTTGCTGTTTTTCTCAGTCTTCCTTTCTCTTACAACTTTTCTCTCTTCTCCGTCATCTGTTTCCTCCCTCTCTTGTCTTTTATTTATTCTTTGCTGTGTTTTTGCTCACCCTTTCTATTTCTGCTTTCTCATTATCACCCCCTCTCTTTTACAGTTTTATCTTCTTTTCCATCCTTCTTTCTATCCTGCCTTTTTCTCTCTCTCTCTCTTCTTCTTCCCTTTCTTTCCTTCCTTCCTTTGCTTTAGGAAAGAAGAAAGATTAGTCAGTCTCTCTCTCTTTCTCTCTCACAAGTCTCTTTCCTTTCTCACTCTTTCCATGATTTTTCCCTCCTGTGGCTGATTGTGGTAAACCCCCCTCTTCTCTCTTTCTCCATCTCTGCTCTCTTCTCTCTCTCTCTCTCTCTCTCTCATGTGCGAATGTCAGAATCATAAAGTCTGATCCTGAAGTCGATCATTATCACAGAAGCTGTGTCACGACTAAACTGACTCAGAATCTCTCTCTTTCTCTTTGTCCTTTACTCACTTTCTTTGTCTCTCTCTCTCTCTTCTCTCGCTTCATCTCTCTCTCTTACTTTGTCGCCACTCACTCATTCTCTCTCTGTGTCTTTATCCACCAAATAATTAAAACAGATGCATTTTCCCTAAACCTGGAGAGCGCCACCCCATTTACCTGGGGAAATATCTAGCCTAAAGGCTTACACAGGTTCGTACTGACTGGACAATGAGGCATGTACATTTTAGACATTTTATTTCCTATAAATGCTAGTTATAATTTAAAATAAACAACCAGACATCCAGACTTCTCATTCGTTACCACCCAAAGTCACAGATAGGCAGTCATATAGTGAGACCCACAGTTTTGTAGTCCTTGTATTACCATTGTTCTCCTTGAGTTTCGTTGTGAAGGGCGTTCTTACTTCCAAAGAGTGCAAAAGGCTTAAGTCACGTGGACCGACCGTGTAAAATGTCGCAACATGGGTCCACCATTAGCCCCGTAGACCTGCCGGACCGGCGAGGCATCCACTGGCCGCCTCTCCAGCGGAGGTCACTCCATAGCGGGCTAAACAGTAACCCCAAGAAGGGAGGGGCGTGATGAGGAGGTCCTAGGGACAACTCTGGCCTCCACAGAACAACAACCACGCACTACAGACAGTGGCCTTATTAATTACACATACAGTTTACATAAATAAAAATACACATACATAGGACAAGAAAATAAAAACAGCGAATCGTGCGTGCCTGTTAAGCTAAGGGCAAGTCCCATTCTGAGCCGCAGCACGTACCAGTACCTGCGAACACTGTCGGGTTAGCCATCTGCTTGCATATTAGGGCTGTAGTTCTTTAGTCGTTTAGTCGATTAATCGGTCGATGGAGTTCTGGTCGACCAAAATGTTATTAGTCGACTAATTCTTTCATTTAGATTATAAGGAATTTGTCTTCAACAGTAACAGAATCATTGGTCTGAACTGTCTTTTTAGATAAACACTGTTTCCTCTTCATTTTCTGTTTAAACTAGAGTTTTTGCGATGAACGACATCATATTATTAGTTGTTTTGAGCAAAATTTCTTGCAGAGTTGTCACAATACTAAAAATTTCAATCCGATTTTGATACAAAGGAATAAACTTAATTCTCGATACCACAATAAGAATTAAAAAGCTGTTTAATGAAAGTCAGATTTTTAAACAATGGACTGACATTTTCAACACAAAATCCAAGTTTATGATCAAACATTTTAATTTTGAACCAGTTTTGATAAAACTTAAGATTATTTTAAAACTTTTCAGAATTTTTTTTTCTTTGCAGAAAATATCAGATTTTGTTCAAATGTTTGTCCTGTTAATGTTTTCTGTATTTGTTCAAATGAGTATCTAATTTCAACACCAGTTTTATCATTGATTTGCAAAATTTTTGACAACTCAACTTTAGCTTCAGAGACTTTGCCACGCCCCCTTTTTAGTCGATTAATCGGTCGATGGGACATGTTATTAGTCGACCAAGAATTTCTTTGGTCGACTACAGCCCTATTGCATATTACATTTTACTGGTTCGTAATGCGCTACTTACCGAGGGAGCATTATTTAGACTTTTATCACCGGTGCTTGATGCCATTCTCGATGATTTCTAAACGCACCCCAGCCATGCAGCACGCTACTATCAGAGTTGTTTTCCGGACACGCGGGTGACGTCAAAGGTGGGAGAGGTCAGCCCAGGTGAAAGGCCTCCCTTTTTATAGGGCCTGGTCTAACCCTCATTGGCCACATAGGGGCGCCTAAAGCCCGACCCACTAAACATGTTAGAGAACACTTGGTGTTGGTTGGAGGTTGAGGCGCAAGGTGTTTAGGAGAATCGCCTTAAAACTTTTTAATTGATCTAGAAATATGTTTTTGCAGTGCACAAAGTTGGTTTGAGATTTTGTAGTGTATGAGATGAGCTTTACAGTGAATTTATTATAATTTATGATCCGTTTATTTTATAATATTCACAAAAAACAACAGGTATGATGACTGACGGGCAACTCAAAAATCAGTTCGCCACATAACACTACACAAGCAAACTTTAGCCTATATTTTACCAGAAAATGGACACATTTGAAAGAGCTTTGTGCATTTGTAGAAGGAAGGATGTCTTTCAATCGGATTTAAGCTCATTTTGCAACAACAAAATAAGTAACAACCTGTAAGTATCTGAAGAATATCATGATAAAAAAAAGTTAAGATTTGTGTTTCTGGGCAGAGTTTGATTGACAGACAGCTGATATCTCTCTGTGTGTATTTTGGCTCTTCTCCTTCTCGTTTCTCCTTCAGGCGGTTTCCATCGATCGTCACTTTCTTCTTGTAACTCTTCTCCTTCATGTTTGTGCTCGGGCCTCGGGCTACGGTGTCAGAGCAGGGCCAAAACTCAAACTCTGAGTGTCCTTCAAACAGAGACGAGAGACTGAATGTGTGAAAGAAGAGCTGAGGATGTGTTCTGGGAATAAAAACCGATTCCTCTTTTTCGTATTTCTTCTGCTCTTCCTCCTTTTGTGTTATATCATTCCTCCATGTTTCTCCATGTACTTCCTTGTTCCTCTCATTTCTCTCTCTCTCTCTTCCCTCTCTTTCTCCTTATTCTCTACTCTCTCCTTCTCTTTCTCTCTTCTCTTTCATTCTCTCTCTTCTCCCTCTCTCTCTGCCTTTCTCCAGCTCTCCCTTTCTCTCTCTCTCTCTCCTTCGCTTTCTCTCTCTTCTCCCTCCCATTCTCTCCTTCTCTTTTTTCTCTCTGTCTCTCTCCTTTCCTTCTCTTTCTCTATTTCTGTCTCTCTTTCTAGCTCTCCATTTCCTTCCCTCTCTTTTTCTTTTTCTCTAAATTCTCCCTTTCTTTTCTCCCTCTATTTCTCTCTCTCTCACGCTCTCCCTCTCTTTCTCTCCTCTCTCTCCTTCTCTTTCATTCTCTCTCTTCTCCCTCTCTCTCTCCATCTTTCTCTCATCCTTCTCTCACTGTCCCTTTATTTTTCACTCTTTTCCCTCTTTCTTTCTTTCTCTCCCTCCTTCTCTCTCTCTCCTCCTGCTTCTCTTTCTTTCTCTCCCCCTCTCCCTCCTTCTCTCTTCTCCCTCTTTCATCCCTCTCTTTCTCTCTCCCTCTCACTCTTCACTCCCCCTCTCTCTCTTTCTCTCCCTCTCTTTCTATCTCTCTTTCCCCCCTCTATTTCTCTTTCTCTCATCCTTCTCTCACTGTCCCCTTTCTTTTTTCTCTCTTTCTTTCTCCCGCCCTCTCTCTTCACCCTCTCTCTCTCCCTCTTTCTTTCTTTCTTTCTTTCTTCCTCCTTCTCTCTCTCCTCCTGCTTCTATCTCTCTTTCTTTCTCTCCCCTTTCTTTCTTCTCCCTCCCTCTCTTTCTCTCTTTTCCCTTCTATTTCTCCTTCTCTCATCCTTCTCTCACTGTCTCACTTTCTTTTCTCTCTCTCTTTTCCCTCTCTTTCTCTCTTCTCCCTCTCTCTCCTCCTTCTTTCTCTCTCTTCTCCCTCCCTCTTTCTCTCTCCCTCTCTTCTTTTTCTCTCCTTCTCTTCTCTCTCTCTTTCTTTTTTCTCCCTCCCTCTTTCTCTCTTCCTCTCTCTCTCCCTCCCTCTTTCTCCTTTGTCTCTCTTTTCCCCCTCTATTTCTTTTTCTCTCATCCTTCTCTCACTGTCCCATTATTTTTCTCTCTCTCTTTTCCTTCTCTCTCTCTCTCCCCTCATTTCTTCTCTCTCTCTCTCCCTCCTTTCTGACCCACATTGGCCTGCTTGTTCCCGCTTGTTCCTGCTTGTTCCACATGAGGTCGCCGCTGTGGGGTCAGAGGTCACGTGTTTGCGCTCTGACAGTTTATGGATGATGTAAATCAGGCGGAGCTCCGGTTTCAAAGCTGCGCCGCCCGAGGAAGAGGAGGAGGAAGAAGAGGAGGAGGAAGAAGAAGAGGAGAGTTTGGTCCAATCAGAACTTACACACACATCTGCAACATTTATCAAACTATTACTATTCTCTATTTACCCTCTTTTTTCCCCCACTCTCTCTCTTTAGCCCTGTGCCCGCCCTCCTATTGTTTCCCTCTCTCTTTCACTCTCTCCCTCCTTTCTCTCACCCCTCCATCTTTTCCCCCTCTTCTAGGTCCCCTTTTTCTTTCTCCCCTTTCTCTTTCCTCTCCCATTCTTCTCCCTATCTGTTTTTCTCTCTTCGTCTCTTTTTTTTCTCTCTCTCTAACTTCTTCTGTCTTTCTCTCTCATCCAACTCACTCTCTCTTCCTCCCTCTCTCTTCCTCTCTGCCCTACCTCTCTTCCTTTCGCTTTCTCCCTCCCTCTCTTTCTTTCTCTCTCTTTCCTCACTCTTTCTCTCTTCCTGTCTATCTACCCGTCTCTTCCTTTCTCCTTCTCTTCCTCTCGCTCTTCTCCTCCCTCTACCCCCTCTCTCTCTTTCAACCCCTTCTCTCTCTTTACTCCCTCTCTCTCTCTCCTCCTTCTCCCCCTCTCTCTCCTCTCTCTCTCTCCTCCTTCTCTCTTTCATCTCTCTCTCTTCTCCTTCTCTCTCTCCCTCTCTCTCTCTTCTCCTTCTCTCTCTCCCTCTCTCTCTTTCCACCCTCTTTCTCTCCCTCCTTCATTTTCTCCGCTGGTAGAAGTGTGAGAGTCTGTGGTGAATCTAAAGTCCAGATGTGAAACATGTGGAAGTGTCTCAGACTCTGTTCTTTCTGGTCTAATCAGTGTTTTTACATTTGTCTCTCTGCTCCGCCCCTTCTCTCACTCTTTTACTCATTCTCTCTCTCTCTCTCATTTTCTCTCTCCGTCTGTCTCTCTCTAACAATCCCCTCTTTCTTATTTTCCCTTTCTTATTCTCTGTAAGTCCCTCTTCCTCTTCTCATTGTTTGTATCTCTCTCTCTCCCTCCTCTCTTCTATCTCTCTTTTCTTTCTCTCTCCCAATTCTAATGCCTTATTTCTGTTTCCTCTCTATCTTTGTCCCCTCCCTCTATCTGCCCGCCCTCCTCCTTTCTCTTCCTCTCCTTTACCCCTCCTCTATTCCCCTTTCTCTCCCCTCCTTCCCTTGCTCTTTTGCCCCCTTCTCTCTCTACCTCTCCCTTTCTCTTTTTCCCCTTTAACACCCTCTCTCTCTTCCCTGCGCTCTATCTTTCTCTCTCTACTTCTCCCTCTCTCTCTTCTCTCATCTTTCTCTTTTTTTTCCTTCTCAGCTCTTGTCTCTCTCGCTCTTTCTCTAACCCCCCTCCCCTCTCACTCTTTCTCTCTCTCCCTCTGCCACTCCCCCCTTCCCCTCCTCTCTCTCTCCTCTCTTGCTTGTCTCTCTCTCTCCCTCCCTCTCTCCCTCCCTCTATTCTCTCTCTCTCTACTTCTCCCCTCTCTCTTTCGCTCTCCCTCTTGTCTCTCTCTCTCCTTCTCTCCCCCTCTCTTTCTTTCTTTCTCTCTCTCTCTCTTTCTTTCCCTCTCTCTCCCTGTCTCTCTCTCTTCTCTCTCCTCCCTCTCTCTCTCCCTCTTCTCTCTTTTCTTTCTCTCTTCTCTCCCTCCCTCTCTCTCCCTCTTTTCTCTTTCTCTCTCCCTCTCTCTTTCGCTCTTCTCTCTCTCTCTCCCTCTTCCCTCTCTTTCTCCCCCTCCCCTCTCTCTCTCCCTCTCTCTCTCTCTCCCTCTCTCTCTTCTCTCTCTCTCCCCTCCTCTCTCTCTCCCTCTCTCTCTCTCTCCCTCTCTCCCTCTCTCTCTCTCTCCCCTCCTCTCTCTCTCTCTCTCTCTCTCTCCCTCTCTCTCTCTCTCTTTCTTCCCTCTCTCTCTCTCTCTCCCTCTCTCTCTCTCTCTCTCTCCCTCTCTCTCTTTCTCTCCCTCCCTCTCTCTCTCTCTCTTCCCTCTCTCTCTTTTCTCTCTCTCTCTCTCTCCCCTCCTCCCTCTCTCTCTCTCTCACATAAAGTCAGATTTCTGGACAATGACTCATGTTCTGGTCCCACAGCTCTTCACATTTTCCACCAGACTCAGCCCACTTCAGCCCACTTCCCCCGACTCTGCTCTAACCCACATTCAACAGCAAAGACCCACTGAAAACAGACTAATAATGTGTTTAAACCTCATTGTTTAGGGATTGATAAATGTCTCTTTCCAATCACTTATTCAGACTGGTGATGTATGGTGTAAGACGTTCTCACTATTGCAGACACGTTTTTGTAAAATATAAGCCAGTGTTTCCCAAAGCGTGGTACGTGTTCCAGTTGTGGTAATTGAGCTTCTTCTGGTGGTACTTGGAGATCTTGTCAGTCAGTGTTTACTTGCTGAATGTACATTTTATTCACTTTATTTCCCTTGAGTCATTCTTTTATATAGCTTGTACATAGTTATAGCTATGTGTTCACATGCTAAAAGAAAAGGTGACGATGTTATTTTGAAGACGAAGAAGATGAGTTTTCATGCATAAAGATAGCTCCGTGTGTAAAGACACATAGGTTTGTGTGTCTCCGAGTGATACTTCACGGACTCTGCGCAGCACATCATAACGTCAGGCAACACACATGCACCTTTTTAGATCTGGTTAAAAGGAACCCCGAGAATTTTTTAATGTTTGTTTTCGAGTTTTCCTTATATCATCAAAGATATAAATACACACGAAAATAATCTGAAAAATCTTCCGTTTTATTAAACTTTTAAGAAATATATTTTCACGGAAGACGCCATCATTGTTTACAACGCAGTGCATTATGGGTAGTATGACGTCGAATCGTGTAACTACGAGGAAAGTTATGAAAGCTTACCGCATTCTCCTTGTTTCCTCCCGAGACGAAATCACAACCAAAAGCCACTCAATGTACCATTTTACAAACACTACTGACGCTCCTGTTAACCAGATCAACGGCAACTGTTGCAGCTGTTGTGTCTCACGACTGACGCTCACTGCGCCAGTGCGCCACACGATTCTGCGTCATCACCTCAAGATGGCGGCGCCCGTAATATCAGGAAGTTGTTGTAAACATGACAATTTTACATCAAACGGCGAATATTTGTTTACTTTAAGTTCTACTTTTTAGTAAGTATACCTACGCGAAGTATTTTCGATCTATTTATGTAAATATTCGGGGTTCCTTTTAAGACCTGGTTTAGCCCTGCGTAGTCTTTACAGTTTGCGTTCAGTGCAACTTTTTCAGCCTTGGTTTAACAGTTTCTGATCAATTTAATCGGCCATAAATGTGAATTGTGTGCACAGCGCGGGACACAGGCGTGTTCTGGATCACACGCAAACATATTCCTGCATATATGAGAGAGAAGTCAGTGTGTGTGTGTTTACCTGCCCTGCCCACAAGCGCTTTCTGCGCCAAGCACAGCTGACCGCCCACTACTCCTTGCGACTCACGCTAGACCTTCTCGACAGATACTAATACTAATACAAACTAATAAAACAAATACTGTATTCAGACACTTTTGTCATGTCAAATAGTCTCATGTTTCGTGTGGTTTGCTAAAGAATTAAACAAAAATACAGTGGTCCCTCGCTCTATCACGGTTCACTTTCCGCGGCTTCGCTGTTTTGCCGATTTTTTTGTGTGCAATTGACCTTTCGCCGAGCCCCGCCCTCCTTAGTTACTGTTGCTACGTCCGTCAAATATGATAGCGTGCCATAGACTTCAATGACAGAAAGAAGTACTCCTGTTCGCGTTAGTGACTTTTTTAAAGCAAATTTTCCACGATATCCTCTAGATTGAGGCAAAAAGGGTTCACTATGCAGCGGAGGGATTTATTCAAAACATTAAAATACGCAACAGAGGGGACATAACTCCTATGGAGGCTAATGCTACTGGTCTCAAGCTAAATCAGACAAACCCGTGATTTTTAACGTGATCTCAAATGCAACAAGCACAGCCTTGTCCTGCTCTTGCACTGCCGGGTAAGTTCACTTTCATATGTTAAGGTCTATTTTTCTCTATTGCAAGAATATTGTTCATTTACGAGGCTATGTTAGCGAGCTAAACCTCCCTGTGGTGGCTAAAGCTAAGAGGCTCGCTAACTTAGCAGCTTAGAGCGTAACTTCTGCAGTTATATCCTCGTCGTGGTATAACTTCAGTCTAGCTTGTGTTTTTGCCTCTAGATCTAACAACACAGCAAGTCCATAGCTATAGTTAAACATTAGTTTTACCTTTGAGCAGACATTTGTTCCATATATTTAGCTGGTAGAGGAGCTGTCCCGAGTCGTCCGCTCTGTTTAATCCATTGTAGGCACTGCTCCAGTTGTTTTCGGCTTTAGAAATGGAAAGAACACAACTCCTCCGGTCAATATTTCGAGGTATCTGCGGTCCAGTTTACAAAAACCATAGACACATCGCTTCACCGTCTTGCTTGGAGCTCAAGATTTGACGGACCATATTTACATAGCAACGGTTGCTACAATGTTTGATTGGACAAGAGCCGTTTGGGGGCGGGGCTCGGCGAAAGGTCAATTTTGCATATTTATTTTTCTGAGCTCGTAGTTACCATGATAAGTTTGTTCACGCACGAACGTCATTTGTGTAGTTCAGAGATGTGTTTGAGGAGCGTGTTGTGAGTCCGGATGTGTTTCGTGGCTCTCGGCTCTGGAGCCCGTGTGATCCGTGGCTCTGCGGTCGGCTGTGGAGCGCAGCAGAGCAGGCCAACGCGCACAGCACCGTCCCTCTTTAAACGTCACATACTCGCGCTGTTGTATCTGGCGGTGAATCATGTGTTCAGAGCATTATTACCTGTACAAAAGACACTAAACATCAGAACCAGGCAGGTTATCAACTCAAATTACTGGTAAAAAATGAAGATCACTACTTCGGGGGTTTCGCCTTTCACGGGTTATTTTTGGAACCTAACCCCCTCGATAAACCAGGGACTCCTGTATGCAGAAATCTGCCGCTGTGTTTCGCCGTGGTAATTTTTTGATTAAATCTACAGATCTATAAATTCATCTGGTGTTTTGGTCATTATTCAGACAAAATGGGACAAACTGACTAAAAGTGAAACTCAGACGTTGTCCTTAATTAATACAATTTACCTGAGGTCCTGACTCAATATTCAGGCTTTGAAGCAGGTCTAGGACATGTCCACACTCACACTCACATGCACAGAGAATGATGTTTGTTCTGAACTCTTGAGATGTGGAGCTTTCTCTCTCTCTCTGTGTGCAGCAGATCTGACACTTCATTTGTCTCTCACATTCCTCCTGCAGAGCCTGACGGAGCCGTGTGTCCAGGCTTGTTCTGCTGCTGTTATTCTAAAGACACAAAACAAACCAGAGAAAGAGAGAGAGAGACTGAAGCAACTTTCACTGAAGCTGAAGCATGAACACATCAGGAAGGTAGAATGTGCTGTATGAAGCGTGAAAGCATACTGTACAAAGTGTCAGAAAGAGTTTTAAAGAGAAGCTCAAACCCTAAACTCTGCTCACAAACACATTTCAAACAAAGCAAACTGATGGAAAAGAATGAGGAGAAGGTGAGAGGAGGGTTAGAGAGTGGCCAATACAGACTGACTCCATTTTGTCTGTGCCTGATCTGTGTCACATCCAAACAAACATAGTGGTACATTTGTGTTGAATTTATGTTTGCTTTTATGGATCTTTCCTAACCTGTCCAGTCAGATGGGCCTCCACTCACCCGATTGGTTTGGACTACGAACCAAAGGTTTAACAGCCAATCACATTGCAGCAGGAGGGTAGAGGGTTGTTAGCAAAGGCGACAGCAATTAGCACCTGAATCCAACCAAAGACGGCAGTTCCCGTGGATGTACATGTTTATGCAGCGGTTGATTCTGTTTTAGCATAAATGCAGAGTATTTTCTTTTTAAAAGAGCAGAGAGGTGACTGTGTGTGACACTTGTTCTACCCAATGTGGACTTTAGATACACCAGCGGTCCCCAACCTTTTTTCTTGTAAAAAAACGGTACAGTTACAAATTTCTTTACCAGGGACCGGTCGAGGTTGGGTAGCGCCAATAACAACAATGCAAAATGCAAATAACCAATTATTGTGCATATTTTTAGCTCTTTCATTGCTTGAATTAGCTATTTATTGGATTAGGTGGCGCTATTTTGTCATAGTAAAGCACAAGAAAGTAGTGATAGACTATAAGATAAAAATAAAATAAATATTAAAGAATCTTTTGGGGACCAGTAGCAGATGACCCGCGGCCTGGTTTTGAGCCCCGAACTGGTGGTTGGGGACCCCTGAGATACACCATTACGACTCGTTGCTGTGATTGGTGAAGCACAAAGCTCAAAGTATTTCACTAAAAGTTCCGCCTTTGCCTAAACACTTTTAGTGAGTGCAGTTCCAGACAGATAAAGAACACATATCCATCTGGCCTGAACCAGGTTAGATTTCTCCCACGATCTGCCTCAGATTAATGAATCCAGTGTAAGTGACAGACTTTTTTCGAGCAGTCATAGAACTTCTAACTGCAGAGAATGGTAGCATGGAATAAGCTGTTTTCACTATTTATGTATACTATATATTCCCTTTTCACCCTCCACAGGTGTTCTCTCATCCACTTTCCAAGCTCGGGTCCTCTACCAGAGGCCAGGGAGCTTGAGGGTTCTGCGCAGTATCCTTGCTGTTCCTAGGACTGCACTTTTCTGGATGGAGATGTCTGATGTATTTCCAGGAATCTGTTGTAGACACTCCTCCAGTTTGGGGGTCACTGATCACCAAGGGCACCACTTTGATGTCATATAAAAATTAGATTAACCATTATTGTCCCAGTGGGAAAAATATCTTTTGCATTTGACCATCCTTCAGAGTTTCAGGAGCTTCACAGATCAGGAAACATGTCCAGAGCTTCTGTGGAGCAGGTCACAACTGCAGCAGAAGGACTTTTACCTCTTCACTGTGAGGTCAGAGTGTAAGTCAGTCATGAGTTTGTGTTTTCATTTTGGCCTGGAAAAACATTTTTAATCTCAATGAGAGTTTTCCAGGTTAAGCTAAACGCCAAATTAACTTTCTCTGGCTCTTAAATTGTGCAAATGGTGCTTAAATACATTACTCACTGTTCTGGGTAATTTGTGGGGTAATTCTAGTTTAAACTGAGCAAGTTTCAGGTGAAAAACTGTGTCTCACTGCAAAAGACCAGAGTATTATAGTTGTGATCACAAACACCTGCTGTCAAACCACAGACTACTGAATATGTCTTTAATATTTTGTTTTCTGGTTCAGCCCTCGGTCGGTTTGGTCCTTCAGGTTTGCCCCGGTCTGGGTTTGGTCCTTCAGTTCTGTGTTTGGTCTCTGTGTTTGGTCTCTGGGGTCTCATCCAGGGGCCGATTGGAGGAAATGAGGTCCAGGTAAAACCAACACAGAGCCACACTCCGGCTCTCCAGTTACAAAGTGCCAACATTAGCTTCAACATTAGCGTTAGCATTAGCGACATGTGAACCACATGTAAGAAAATAAAGGTTTTCCTGCTCTGCTGGAGTCTGAGAGGTGCAAACACTTCCTCTGGAGCGTCTGAGTGAACGTCACAGGATCAGGTTTCTCTGTGTGATGTCAGTCTGCACTTGTTTAAAGATACACTGAGTAACTTTGTAGAGATGTTACACTTTCTACTGCCTTTATGTCGCAGAGACATACACATTTTTAAAGACACTCATCACAGTCATGGACAAGATTCTAACCAATCCAACAGAACAGTTTGTTTAGGAGGCATCGGGAGTCAAACACAGAATGATATTTCAATGTATTTCAGTACAGATAGATATAATCAGGTTACTGTTCATCTTTTGGGTGAGCTTGACTGACAAGATAGCTCAGCCAATCACAGAAGCATATCCACAGTCTTTCTTAAGGACAATGTACAATTACATGAAGCACGGTGGCAGAGCGGTTAGCGCTCTGGCCTCACAGCAAGAAGGTCGCGGGTTCGATTCCCGCTCAGGCCCAGACCTTTCTGTGTGGAGTTTGCATGTTCCTCCCCGTGTCTGGGTGGTTTCCTCCGGGCACTCCGGTTTCCCCACCAACTGATGACATGCATGTTAGGGAACACTTGGTGATAGTCGGAGGTTGAGGCGCCAGGTGTTAGGTGAATCGCCTCTGCTGAGTTGCCGCAGGGCAGTTTACTGTCACTGAGTGGGGAGGGGAGGGGTTCATCTCACTGTGAAGCGCTTTGTGACTCTGTGTCTGTGAAATGCGCTATACAAATAAAGATTACTTACTTACTTACTACTTACAAAGGCTGAGACGCTTGCACCAGATTCTAGTTTTTACAGCTCTTTTCCATCTGTAGTCCTGGAGAGGGGAGGCACTGGACATGAGGAAACTTACGCGGACACAGGAAGAACATGCAAACTCCACATAGAAAGGTCCCGGGCCGCCTGGGAGTTGAACCCAGGACCTTCTTTACTATGAGACCAGAGCGCTAACCGCCATTGTATCGTGGCCATACCTGTTTGTCAAAGCCTGATACAGTCAGATCTCAGAAGCTAAGCCAGATAGGGCCTGGTTAGTACTTGGATGGGAGACCGCTGGAACACCAGGTGCCACAGTGGGACGACAAGAGTGGATTGTCGCTGTGTCCTTGGGCAAGACACTTAACCCACACTGCCTCAGTGTCCGTTATGCACTGGGTGAGTGGATACTAGATTGTAAAGCGCTTTGAGTGCCTAGAAAGATAGGAAAGCGAAATAAAAATTAACCATTTTTACCATTTAAAACAAACACCACTGCTTACGAGGAAAATAGATGCGTGCCACAAACAGACTTTAGTCCCAAAATTTTGTCCTGGATAAAGACCGATAATTTGGCCTACACACAATAACATTCAAAAGTTTGGAGTCTTATCAATGAGGATAACTTTAGTACTCGAACTAATCAGAAATACACTCCATTGCAAATGTCTGATTTTTGGTTCAATAAAGGCCTACTTCCAGTAACTATCACTTCAGAGTTCTCATGGTCCATTGTGTTTGCTCCTTGTGTCAGAAACCAATGGATTATTAGAAAACACTTGTATAATCATGTTAGCACAACTGAAAACAGATGAGCTGGTTAGAGAAGTGGTTCCTCTTTCAGGTTAAGTATCTGGAGCATCACAAGTCTTTTGCATTCGTTGTTAAATCAAAAGTTATGTCCATCCATTTACTCTTACTTGAGCAGTAGTTTCCTCATTCTTTTACCTTCAGACGTGCTTTAGCTGCAGGTCAAACCGTCCCAAACCCACCAGACTCCAGCTGTGATGAGTAAAACAGACTGTACCGAGCAGACGCAGGGTTTTTCCACATAAAGCCTTCACATTCTGACTCTCTCCTGCTCCTCTGAGTCAAACTGAACCGTGGAAATCGTCCTGAGTCACTGTGGAAACGTGGAAAGCTGCAGGTCATCCACAGCGTCAGGTATTTACGACGAGGTGAGGCTCTGGTCAGAACGGTTTTCCACAAGGCATAACTGAGAAAATATTGAATCAACAAGATCGAGGGTGAGAACAGTATGAAGTCATGCAGAGATTTATCAGCTCAAGTCCACACAAGATATTCAGTATTAATCCAGATTTAGAGATGTGAAATTTCAGGAGTTACTTTGGTAAAATACAGTCTTGTTGCTGCCGCTTCATTTCATTTCACTCCAGCTCTAGGTCAGGAGTTTCGGAGTTTGTTGCAGCTTAAACCGAGCTTGAGAGACGATTGTGACTATCAAGTGTCTGTTTGTAGTTCCGCAAGTTTGAAGTTAAAGTAGTAGCGTTTGTACGTTTCACCGTAAAACAGCAACGATCACAAACATCCATGTTTACGCTGTACTTTCCGGACTAGAGCTAGTTTGTCTTTCGCGGTACATACATAGTGTCCGGTAACAAACAAACGACAGTGATTGGTTAATGCGAAAAAGGACAGGATAAAACAAACATCAGACGGTTCCCACAGAGTGAAATTAAACCGGCTCATACATCGGGCTACCCAAGTTCTGTCTAGAACCAGAAAGTACCAGGCCTGCACTTTTTGGATCACCGTACCTGCGCGCACTCATAACAGGCCGCTGGACGTTAGACCAGATCCTGCTGGCTTTGCAACGGGGAAAACCGTGCGTGGGCACGAGGAAGAGCGCACAAAATGGTTTTGACACAGTCCAGACCAGAGCCTCGCTCTGCTTTACCTGGACCATGAAGGGCGCACCGCGCACAACCAGAGACCAGACTGAATTGGAAACAACCCTGCACTTGTCTGTACTGGGACTACAACGTGCTAACGCACGAAAGACTCTGCACACATCACACCGAGCCTGTGAGCCTGACTATGGACAGTTGTGTCTCATTCAAAAGGATTATAACAAGGACACGTCGCTGCTTTAAGTTTCTTTAACTTTTCACGCACAGATCAAGATTCTCAGGTAAGTTTCATGTCCACACACATCAAATCATTTTATTATAACTTTAGGTCGGCATAACAGAATATTGTTAAAGGGGCACAGTGTAATAAAAAATAAATAAATAAATAAAGTGATCCAAGTAATGTCCACTTTTGAACACCAGGGGAGCATATCCAGTGCAGTTTGCCTATCTACCATGCTGACATCTAGCATCAATATTCATATTCCGGCCCGTAATAAAACATTTCAAATAAGTATAAATGTATCACAATTGATGTGTATGGGTTAACAGTGCTCTCTTAAGTATTCATGTTGTAAAGAATCAATATGATTTAAATGTTTGTGGACTATATGTGATAATTAAAATTCCTCTCAATCTTACACAGTGCCCCTTTAAAGGAAAAACTCAAACTTATTGAAGCCGATAAACTTGCTCCACTGTCATGTTCTACAGATAAGAGTCACTAAATGAACTGGGATCAGACAAAACAGTGCATCTGTGCCACGTGCTGGGCTCTACCGCTGGAGCTCACAGCGGCCAACACACTAAAACATCTCTTCATGCTAACGCTAAGACATAGACTGGAGGCAAAATACGGCCCACAGAATGTTTTCTTTCATGTGCGAGGTTATAAAAGTCTACCATTTAATTTTGCAGTAACTTGCTAACAAGTGGAAAAAGTTGAATAATCTTCATTTGCTGCTATAATGAAACTCAACTCACTCCTCGACCCTTTAAGTCCTGGTTCAGTCCTTTTGGTTTAGCTCTGGTTCTGCTTCAGTTCTCCTCACACGTTCTGATCTCCACACAGCTGTTTCCTGTCACCACAAACACCAGACATTTATAAATATTTACCACGAGTATGTAAGCTGTTAAAGACCTTTGTCAGAAGTAAACTCAAGACGATTCAAACCTACAGATAATGACCTTAAACCCAGGCTGGACGGCAGATGTTTGCAGCAGATGTGGGTCAGATCTGCTCAGAAACACGACTTCTCCCACACGTACAGCTTCACCCTGCTTTTTAACCTCTCGTTTCTCCTTTTGTCGCTGCTGCTGCTGCTGCTGAGTCTGGAACAGGAAATAACTCGACAGTCTCAGTGGGACAACAGTCATTAGTTCCATATTCACTCACTCTCTCTCAAACTGTTTCTGCATTATTCTGTATATTCCTTTTTAGCAGAGATGGCAAAGGTACTGAAGTTCAATACTCAAGTAAAGAATGACTCTGGAAAAAGTAAAAGTCCTGCTGAAACTGCTTTACTTGATTTACTTAGGTTAATAAAGTATAAAGCACACTCACTGTCAAAAGCTTTTGTCTAGTCTCAGTTTTAAACGACTGAAATTCAGAATATTCCATTTTAATTATTTAAGAATACAATTGCTAAAAATGTGTAGTATATTTTATTTGTTTCAAGACTCTTTTCAAGAGATTTGAGCTTGAATCAAATTTGACACTAAGGTGAGTAAAAATGTCTTTAGTAAATCATTTGGCTTAAAATAGAACACATTTGTTGAAACAAAGCAGAAACGCCTAAAAATAAGATAAATTACTATTACGTCTATCAAGTTTAACCATCTTAATCAGAAACAAATACCAAAAAATTCAGATTAAAATACAGATTTTTAGACATTTTAACCAAAATGGGTCATTCTCTGAAAGTGGGATTATAAAGTGTGACATCCAGGCTGAAAATTCAAACTGCAGCAATTGTTTTATTTTTAGGTTAATTTCCATCTTTGAGAAGTGTACTGACAGGATCTATAACGGTCAAGAAAGATGCACAACTAATTTTTCCAATATAGCCATTTCAATTTAAATTTCAATTGCTTTCAATCCAGCATAATTCCGTATGTAACATGGACACCAACTGGACACCAACTGGACACATGTTTTATCTGAGAGAGTTGCTATAAACTAAATAAAATGTTGATTTTTGAGATATTCTCTCTGAATACACACATTAGTGGCGTTTATCCGCTGGTGTGAATCTTTGAGTGTCAGGCGATTCGATTCGATTCCGATTCTTGGGGTCACGATTCGATTCAAAAACGATTCTCGATTTTCGATTCAAAACGATTCTCGATTTTCGATTCTAAACGATTCTCAATTTATTTTAAAAGTCATTTTTAATTTTGTTCTTAGGTTTGTTTGTTTTTTTCTTCATTAAAATGTTGTTGGGGCAAATTTATCACTATCTTGCAATTATTACACTTATGTATTGGTCAAAGATAACATTTTTCACTGCTTTAGAATTCATTTAGCAGTAAATGTAATAAATGGGTCACTGGCCCTTTAATGCAGACGAGTTGTGGCTGTAGTTAGCGCGTTAGCTGCTCCCCACCGCTAACAACAACAGCACGGGACAAATCATGGAGCACATGGATGTAAAGTAGCGCTAAAATACTCTGAATGTCGATCCACTTTCTCCCTTCTGCCTCACGTAAGTCTCTGCTCTGTTTGTGTGCTGCCGCTGCCGCGTGTGTCTGTGTCCGTGCGCTCGGCACCGGCCCCCCTCCTTCCCCTCGCTCCTTCGCGGAGAGAGAGAAGGAGAGAGAAAGAGGCTGCTCCAACACAAAGTTTTGTTGAAATTGTGGCACAAAGAGTTTATTAGAGGATATTATATGTGTTTAAACTCAGACACAGACATTTTAGCAGTTTTCTGCCGATCTAAATCATGTCATGTAGGAGCTATTTTAGCGCAACAGACCGCAGATGCAGAATAAACACTGACGTAATTTAAAATCGATTTTGGAGAATTTGGAATCGATCCAGAATCGTTAGAGGTAGAATCGCGATCCTTTTAAGAATCGATTTTTTTCAACACCCCTATTCTTGAGCGTTGAAAAGTCTTCTTTTGCTGATAAAACTGATCAGGTCCGTGTGTAACTTTTATGGACACCAACAGTTACATACGGATACCCAGGAATTCAGCTTCATTTTCACAAAACTCAATACAAAAAGTAGAAAAACAAAATGCAAACATATTTTCCAACATTATTCTTCCTTTTATTGTGTTTCAATGCAGTATTTTATCTAGTTTACATGAGGAAATTACATCATGTTTATTGCTGGATAAAAATATCACACTTTTGGTCATGATTTAAGATATTTTTTTGAAAAACAGGTTGTAAAAATAAAAGTTCCATCTGATCTTGGGCTGCAATTTTTTAAAAATCTTTTAGAGGCACATTAGTAGTATATATTACATAAAAAATTAAAACAAAATTATTATTATTTACTTAATGAAAACCTGTCAAATAACCAATGGTCAAAACGGTCCCACTTTCAGAGAATGGCCTAAATACATTATTTGCAGAGCAGGAAGTTGGTTTGTAATGCATGTAATTATGGCTTTACAGTTAATTACTTATAATTAATCTGACGGGGTGCACGGTAGCAGAGTGTTTAGAGCTCTGGCTTCCCAATAAGGAGGTCGTGGGTTCGACTCCCGGGTCGGACCATATCAACATCTCACGATCTCTCTGGGTGGAGTTTGCATGTTCTCCCCGTGTCACCGTGGGTTTTCTCCGGGTACTCCGGTTTCCTCCCACCTCCAAAAACATGCATGTTTAGGTTAATTGGGCATCACTGTAAATTTCCCTTAGTGAGTGAATGAGAGAGTGAATGGTTGTCTGTCTAACCCTGCGGCAAGTTGGCCACTGTCCAGGGTGTTCTCCGCCTAAGGCCCAAAGTCACTGGGATAGGCTCCAGTCACCCGCGACCCCTAACGGGATTAAGCGGTAGAAAATGAATGAATGAATGAATAATCTGACGTTTATCATGTGATAAATGCATAATTGTTAATTTTTTGTTATTTTTGTTAGTTAACTTGATTCACAGCAGGTCTGAATTAGTTTTAGTGGGTTTATAAAGTATCTGACATGTTTTAAAATGTAGGGAGTAGAAAGTACAGATCTTTCTTGAAAAATATAAGAAGTAAAAGTAAAAAGTCACCAAATTGTTTTATATTCAAGGAAAGTACAGATACTCAGAAAAACTACTTAAGTACAGTAGGCCTATTGAGTAAAAAATTCTTTGTTACTTGCCATTTCTGCTTTTTAGAACAAACAGTGACCACATACTCAAAGGACAGTGTTATGAAGAGAAATTATAAACTCGTCATAGTTGTTGGTGACATGGTTCCTCGTGTTTTCGTTCCTTTGTGCTTGGAGCAGTTGTTGTTGGTCAGAAAAGTGGAACAGATGGGAAACACATGGGTCTCAGTCTAAAGTATTAAAATGCGGGGCAAATAAAAGAAAAAAAAAGCTGCATAACACACATCTGCGGCAAGTAAATACATTCATATTTAAACTTGAAACTACTAAGAACTTGTTATTGGTTAATCTTATTGTATGTGAAGAATGCTCCGGTTCAGAGCTCAGTCCAGACCAGGTCCAGGTCCAGGTCCAGGACTCTGGAGGAAAATGTAATGTGGCAAAACTAATGACAAAGACAGCTGCTAATGTCCCGCCCACAAACCGGAGCAGCAGCCAATCACAGCGCAGGGAGAACGGACTCTGGAGAAGCTGGAGTGAAGTGAGCAGGAGGAAGAAAAGGAAAGAGAACCAGGATTAAGAGAAAAGAATGACAACTGTAGTTTAAATTATGAATGAATCTTACATAGAACTAAAGTATGAGATTAAACAGAAGTCTAGACGAAAGCATAGGTTACAATTCTGGACAAAACTTGGACAAAGTCGGGCATAAATTATGATTAAATAAGTCGGCTCTAAAATGCACTAGAAAGCAAATTATCTGAGCTGATAATCCACTTTTATTTCCTTTTTTTTATCTTGTGTATGATTTAAAACAATTATTTTAAATCACCTTTTCTATTGACCATTTGCACCTACGTCACATAATCACGTGGCTGCTCCATGCTGGAGGGCAGAAGTGCGTTTACGCAGCATTACAGGAGCCCAAAACTGACAAATTCTCACATATTTTCTTATTTTTCCGTAAAAAAAAGCAGTGGGTGCTTCTGGCGCATGTTCAATACATTTGTCTGTGGAAGTAGGACAACTTTTAGACGCACACAAAACAAGGTATTTGGAAAAGCTAATGAATGCTAGCTGATTTATGACCTCTTCCTCCTGCTATGTTTGCCGAATAAATAAAATCTTCAAGTTTGCCTGACTTTACTCCTCATGATTTGCACCATTCTGTGGTAAACAGGGTTTTGTCTCACACTGGAGCAGATTTAAAAGCTACAAGAGGTTGGTTTTCAGTCACTTAGCTGTGAGGCTAGTGTTAGCCACGCAGAATGCAGGCTGTTACAGATATTCATTGCATTTATTTTTTTGTCAAAGGTCTTGTTTTTCTCTTTAGCATTGACTTACCTTGTTTAAAGTGTTCACTGCAAATCTGTAGCGATTTAGAGGGATTCCAGTTCTTTTGATTTATTGCTGCCAGCCACTAGTGTCTTCTATCTTCATCAAAATGTAAACGAAAAAGCTCCAGGTTTAGGCTTAAAACCTCAATCTTGCCTCTTAGTGCAGCGTGTTCCAGATACAGCCATTTTACAACTGAAATCAATTAAAATTACTTAGAAACAAGCAAGTTTTCGGCAAAGTTTCCATTGTTGTAATGCCACAGACAGCGCTTTTGCCATCCAGCATGGAGAAGTGGGCGTTCCCTCGAGGAGCGTGACCACACGTGCAAATGGTAAATAGCTCTCAAAAACCCTCGTCTGCAGCATGTTTTTAAGTGAACACTAGTGGTACATGTATATAAATCTTTGTCTATTTTATAACCTGACACCAAGAATAAGGCACACAGAAAAATACCTCTCTTCTCTTCTCTTATTCATGTAAACAGATGACACAAATGGTCAGGTCAACCCTCTGCTCACTTTCCACATAATTATAATCATTTTTAAATCAGCAAATTTCAAAAGGTATGATTTTAGTGGTCAGTAAAATCAGTGGGATTTATGAAAATGCATGTAAACAAGCCACAAACTTCTGGCAGTGCGTCATTTGGCAGGTGAGAGCATATATGTTCATAGAGGCAAAAAAAACAAGCCATAAAAGAACAGTGTGTCTTGAATCTGGCAAGTTCAATGAAATCTAAATGTGCTGTTTGCAAGTCACAACTTGGACTTGAGTCAGACTTGACTTAATAAAATGGACTAAAACTTGAAACTCAACTTGGACTTGAATGCCAGTGACTTGAGACAACTTGATGCTTCTTTTCAAAAACTAAATAGCTTATTTTTACATTTAAATTGAGACATTTTGTGTGACCAGAAATATAAGATGTATTTAGAGCTGTGCAATATATCGAATTTTAGATAATATTGTGAATGTGGTTTTCAAAATATCAAAAAATGTAATATCAAGTATATTGTTCAGAGTCAAAAAGAACCCTGTAAGAATAGAAAATAGAGAAAATGATGCTAGTAACTTTCAACTTAGGATATAAATGTAATAAGTCTGCACTTCTGTGATTCATTTACAAACATTTCACTTTGTTCATGTGACATTTCAGCATTTTCCAGACCAATAATACTTCACACAGATGTTTGCAGCTCAAATAAATCTGGTTAAAGTCAGTTTTTGTTGTAATACAAAAGTGATCAGGTCTAGTCACGAATGGAAATCACCAGATTGAAACAGTTTGAAATGATCTTTTAGATATTTCAAGAGAAAGTCCAGTGTTATGAATCAGAAATCTTAGATTCATGACATCATTGCATTCTACAACTTGAACGCAGCCTATTGACGTAATAATCGTCTGAATATTATATAATATGAAATATCGAGATATTCATGTCTGTCAATATCGCCCAGTCCTAGATGTATTTGGTAGCTTGATTTAAAGACTTGCAAAGTCTTGAAACTAAAAGCAGAGGACTTGGACTTGACTTGGACTTAAGACCAAAGACTTGAGACTTACTTGAGATGACTTGGTCCCACTGCTCATGGTCATGAGTCTTCAACAGGAGAATGACCTAAAACAGCCAAAAACAGCCAAGAATGAATATTCTGAAATGTCTCTATGAGCCCAGATCTCCTGAGACAACTGAAGACTCTTCAAACCTGAGACAACTGAAGACTCTTCAAACCTGAGACAACTGAAGACTCTTCAAACCTGAGACAACTGAAGACTCTTCAAACCTGAGACAACAGAAGACTCTTCAAACCTGAGACAACTGAAGACTCTTCAAACCTGAGACAACTGAAGACTCTTCAAACCTGAGACAACTGAAGACTCTTCAAACCTGAGACAACTGAAGACTCTTCAAACCTGAGACAACAGAAGACTCTTCAAACCTGAGACAACTGAAGACTCTTCAAACCTGAGACAACTGAAGACTCTTCAAACCTGAGACAACTGAAGACTCTTCAAACCTGAGACAACTGAAGACTCTTCAAACCTGAGACAACTGGAGGAGACTCTTCAAACCTGAGACAACTGAAGACTCTTCAAACCTGAGACAACTGAAGACTCTTCAAACCTGAGACAACTGAAGACTCTTCAAACCTGAGACAACTGAAGACTCTTCAAACCTGAGACAACTGAAGACTCTTCAAACCTGAGACAACTGAAGACTCTTCAAACCTGAGACAACTGAAGACTCTTCAAACCTGAGACAACTGAAGACTCTTCAAACCTGAGACAACTGAAGACTCTTCAAACCTGAGACAACTGAAGACTCTTCAAACCTGAGACAACTGGAGACTCTTCAAACCTGAGACAACTGAAGACTCTTCAACCTGAGACAACTGGAGGAGACTCTTCAAACCTGAGACAACTGAAGACTCTTCAAACCTGAGACAACTGGAGACTCTTCAAACCTGAGACAACTGAAGACTCTTCAAACCTGAGACAACTGGAGGAGACTCTTCAAACCTGAGACAACTGAAGACTCTTCAAACCTGAGACAACTGAAGACTCTTCAAACCTGAGACAACAGAAGACTCATCAAACCTGAGACAACTGAAGACTCTTCAAACCTGAGACAACTGAAGACTCTTCAAACCTGAGACAACTGAAGACTCTTCAAACCTGAGACAACTGGAGCAGTTTGGGACAAAACACCTGTGACAGGTGCACACGTCTCACTGAGAGTTACACACAGTGTATGAAAATATTAAGTTTTGGATATTGTCATTTTTGTTCAAACCTTTATTTAATGATTGTTTTTTTTAATAATTCTGTTGATAAACAGATCAAAAGTAATGGCTGATTTTGATTGTTTAATTTTTAATATGTTTTGATTATGTTTTGATTTCAATGACCATTGTGTGTTTTATTAACATGAGCGTCTTTTATTAACAGAGAGGTAACAACTATTTTGTCAGAGCATTTAAGTGCTACAGATCAGGGCTTTCATGCGACCCCAGAATGATTTCTGATTATTATTAATAATGGTCCCCTGATAAAAGCACATAATATTTACATATGCCAGAATACACTGCAGCCCAGCACTGACAAGAGGAAACACATAGGCCAGAATAATGGAAATATAAAAGCTTATGTTACTGAGATGTGACTATAAAACCTAAAATGCACACAATGTTCTTGGCATGACAGTCTGTACAATCTAATATAATGTGATGTGATGTAATATGATACAATATAATCCTGAACAAACAGTAAATGTGTTGTATTAGCTTTTTTATTGCCCAATTGTAAATAAAGTTGAATAGCCCTGGACTAAAACATAGCTAAATGACAAAACTAAGCTTAGATCATCAGCAGGACTAAACCAGGACTAAACCAGGACTACACAGAGGTGGTCTCTTTAAGCTAACGTTTGCTCACTGTTGGAGGCCTAATGTGTTTGTTGAACTACACTTAACACTACGATTTGTAAATATTTACTCTTGAATTACAAGTGTTTGGAGCAGAGCATGTTTGCAGAGCAGAGCTAATGTGCTAAAGCTAACGCTAAAGGGCAAACACAAAGACTTTACCAGAATGACCAAACTATTCTCTACGGATCTTTATTTTTTCCAGTTATGTTGTTACAGAGTTAGCATATCATTCTTAAATTAACCTAACTCTTATCCTAGCCCTTACCTTACCCAAATTGTGGAACTAAACATTTTAAAATATTAACTTTTGCTAGCATAGCCAACAATACAAATACATAAAGGAGATGGAAACAAAAAAAAAAAAAAGGAATTCTCTACTTACTATTTGATATGGTGGTGTTCAAATATCCTCAGGTCCAAATGTTGAGCAGTCAAAATGTCCCACAATGCATCTGGAAAAGTAGTGAGCATTGATGGACCACAATGCACTAGGAGAGCTGGAAAAACAAAGCTAACAAAGCTAACAGCAACAGGTCTTTAACTGGAAACAACACGACTGAAAACTCTTAAGAGGTTTGTTGGATTTTCTTTGTAATCTATATCTTAAACCAGAACAAGCCCTGGTCTAACATAAGAAATTAAAACACTTGCTACTAGCTGCAAACATGCTAACAGTAGCTGCAAACATGCTAACAGTAGCTGTAAAGATGCTAACGTTAGCTTCTTAGCTAGTTTGAGCCGTAAAAGTTGAATTATCCAGTCTAACTGATGTTTACCATGAAAGTCAAGATATTGTGACATCCCTATACTATATTTAGTGTAATTTTAATAGTGTGATTATCGTGAGACAAAATATCACAATTTCACAATTATTCATGTTTATGATTGTTGCAACCAAAGAGCAGAAATGTTTTATTTTATTGCATTCTCATTTCACTTTTTCTACAGATTTTGACCAATTTTCTAAAATCAAACTATGACAGAAACATTTAGATGCCTTTGCTTTAATCTAGATTTTTAAATGACTTAAATTTGCTTCTAAAACAATAATATTGAGTTAAAAAACTAAAATGTGCTTCTTAAAAGAGTCAACATTTACTAAAGTTGGGTTGAACCAACACTGACAAACAAATAATGGACAATATTAGGAAATAGTAAAAATAAATAAGTAAAAACAATGTATTTATCTGGTATTTACACAATTTGCTAATTTTCTATAAAATAAACTAAAAAGGCTTTTAATTTTGCTTCTGAAAGTGTCACAATTAATATTCTCTTGCGATTATATTGGAGCTTGAATAAGCTCGACATCTCTAATATAGTATTATTCCTCATTTTTCTTTGACTTTTAGTAGTCCATTATTTCTGCCAAAGCTGTGGGACTTCTATTTTTTCTGGTGAACGGCACATTTTGCTAGCAAAAAACCATCAGGTGCCGGCTAACAAAAAACTCAATGACAAAGATAAACTTCAAAAAGCCAAACTTCAGGCTTTTTTCCATTAGTTACAATTGCTCCTTCAGTGTCATAACAGCACATTCAGTCGTGTGGTGCAGGAGTTGTTTAGTTGTGTAATATTTCTGCTTTAGTCTGAGTTTTACAGCCTCTCAGGGTTTTGTGTCGAGCGCAGGGGCAGAACAAAAGCTCCGGGTCCTTCCCTCTTTTACAGCTCCGACATCTGGAATCCAAACACAGACTTTACAAGACTCCGCCTCCACAGATGACGCCCGACGGGAGACGCACAGGACCAGCTGAGGACCGAGAGAGAGAGAACTGTTTACATCTACATTCATGTCACTCAGATAAGAATGTGCTTTTACTGATATTTACATTACACTCTGGCGTACTTCACTCACCATGATTTAGATAATTACCACTAAATCTGCTTGTTTGCAATGTATATGATGTTTAAGCATTTTCACACATAAAAGCAGCAACAGCCAGACATCAGGAACACTCTGAGTCTATTTTTATTATGGAGCCATTTCTCCCTCAGGAACATTTGCCTGCTGCATTCACCCAAAGAGGTTCCAGGTTCCACATTCATTCCCCAATCGGAGTCAGAGTCGAATCTGAGTTAAAAGTTGATGTGCGCATGTCCAGAAGCTTCTGCGCAGGCACATAATTGTTAGTGTTTGGCGACGGCAACACCTACGAGGATAAATATCATATTTTATCATTACTTTTTAAATGTGCTTATCCTAAATATGAGCTTAACGCTTGTGAAAACAGTCAGTCGAGGTCACCGACATTAGAGTTAAATTGAAGCGGGTTCGACTGCAGCACGACTTGGCCCTTTCTGTGTGGAGTTTGCATGTTTTTCCACGTGTCTGGGTGGGTTTCCTCCGGGCACCACCAATCAAAACATGCGTGTTAGGGTAATATCCTCCAGCTACAGTACACCTGACCAAGCCTATTGCAAGAACATCTGGAGATGGGTCTCCGAGCGCTGCACTGTGGTGCTCACTGCGGCAGCGAAGGATGGGTCAAATGCAGAGGACACATTTCCCCAAGGGCTCAATAAAGCAGACCTGGGCAAACTGCGGCCCGGGGGCCAAATGCAGCCCGCGACCTGTAAGAGACAAAAACTTGGACTACAACAATAAACTTGTAACATTTTGAGATTAACTTCACAATGTTATGAGAATAAAGTCAAAGCCATAAAAAAAACAATATTTTCAATATTAAACTTGAAGTTTTACAAGATTAAAATTGTAATTTGGATCATAGAACATCTATTGTGTGTTTTTATGCAAATATTTGACTCAACCAAGTCCAAGTTCTGACATATATTTTGTGTAAAATTACCATTTTAATCTGCTAAAGATTCAAGTTTAATCTATAAAATAGCTTCTCTTTATGGCTTCAACTTTATTCTCGTAGTTTTTAAAATAATTCTTCCTTTTCTTATCTCATGTGATTGACGAAAGAGATAGAGACATTTTCAGCATTTTCTGGCAGTTTAAGTAATGAAAATATAGTCAATCACAATCAATCTGGTTAAGCCACTGAAAGAATTTGAATCCGAGAGTATTTGACCCAGTCTGACTTAAAGAACTGCTGCATCAACATCAAACTGTAACAAATTTACACAAATTAACTATCATTCCAATAAATAGAACATGATAAATTGTACTTGTAAAACATTTCACTCAAAACAATGAACACGTTATCTAATTTTAAAGCCGTATTGTGATCAATGCACAGTGTTATTGATCTTCTGTCTGTGTCCAGAGCGAGTGAATGTTTGACCTTTCTATATGTGTCGGTCTAAACTTACTGTGTGAAGCAGAAGAAGAAGACTGAGACCACCTCTGAGGCTGCGACTGAGGCCCACCCACAGCCCTTTAACTTTACACGGCTCGTAACACTTCAGCCTGCTGCACACAAAGAGTTAAATCTGTCTCATTTAAGTCTAAACAGAAGCCTGAGTTTACGAACGAACAAACAGCTCTGTAAACTCCAAACACTTTTATGATCTTTGCAACAAGACACAAGTGTGAACAGTACCAAATGTTAAAGGCAGAAGGTGGTGTTTCGTTCACTACTACAGTACAAATAGAGCTTCTTTAGTTGATTAAAAGTACAAAAGTAACACCACAGATCTAGTCACTGCTGTTTTTGGGGAGTTTGACTGTTTCAGATGCTGCTGGTCCAGTGACAAAAGTTAGATATTGATGAACTTGAATAGTAAAGAAGAAGAAGTTTTTGGGGGTTGGAAATTTAGTTAATTAACTGTTTTTGGGGGGCAAAAAGTACATTGTAAATGCATCACATGACAACAAAAACAGGCTACTGTGTGTGTGTGAGAGAGAGAGACAGCGAGTAAGAGAGAGAAAGAGAGAGAGAGAGATGGGGGAAAGAGAGAGAGAGAGAGAGAAAAGTAGAAGAGGAGTGAGATAAAGAGAGAGAAGAGAGAAAGAGAGAGAAGAAAGAGAGAAGAGACAAAGAGACAGGAAGAGAGAGAGAAAGAGCTAGAAGAGAAGAGAGAGAAGTAGAAGAGGAGAGAGATAAAGAGAGAGAGGAGAGAGAGATAGAGAGAAAGAAAGAAAGAGGAGATAAAGAGAGAGAGAAAAGTAGAAGAGAGAAATAAAAAGAGAGATGGAGAAGAGAGAAAAAGAGAGAAGATAGAGAGAGAAGAGACAAAGAGAGAGGAAGAGAGAGAGAGAAAGAGAAATAGAGAGAGAAGAGAGAGAAAGAGAGAGAAGAGAAGAGAGAAAGAGAAGTAGAAGAGGAGAGAGATAAAGAGAGAGAGGGAGAAGAGAGAAAGAAAGAGAAGATAGAGAAGAAAGAGAGAGAGAAGAGACAAAGAGAGAGGAAGAGAGAGAGAAAGAGAAGAGAGAGAAATAGAGAGAGAAAAAAGAGAGAGAGAAAGAGAGAGAAAGAGAAGAGAGATAGAGAGAGAAGCAAGACAGAGAGAGAGAAAGAGCGGAAAAGAAGGAGAAGCGAAAGAGAGAGATAGAGGAGAGAGGAGAGGGAGAAGAGAAAGAGGCGAGAGAGAAACAGAGAAAGAGAGGAGAGAGATAAAGAGAGAGAGAGAGAAAGGAGAGAATGAGAGGAGAGAAGAGAAGAGAGGAAGAAGAGAGCCAGAGAGAAAGAGAGGATAACAGACTCACAAAGGAGTTTAATTGACACAAATCTTTACGGCAGAAATTGTACTTTCTTTTACATTTACTTTTTGCAGCGCTCTGATTGGCTGTGCTCAGGTGGTCCACTCCAGTTTCACTTTGCTGTTTGTAAAAAAAAAAAAAAAAAAGAAAATTCTTAAGCCAAAATCGCAGACAAAAATGACTCTTCTGAAGCATTTGTGAGAGTTATGAAGAAGCTCAATACCTGCTTTCTGTTTTCCAGTGTGAAGATCTGGGACTTCAGCTTTAAAAACCTGGACCTGAACCACCTCCTGGACCCTGCAACGACGTCCAAGCAGCAGGAAGTTCTGAGGAAGTCAACACGAGCGGCACGTGGTCAGGACTCGAGAGCAGAAGAGACAACGAGACTGAAAACCAAGGTCAAGGCAAGAGAAACACACATCTAAGCTAACATACAACCTTTAAGGGTCATATGTTGTTTTAGCAGCAGAAATGTTGTTTTCTGACAGTGATAAACTCTTGTAGTTACTGACAACAGCGCTGGTTAGTGTTGCTGCTACAGCTTGTGTCAATCTTTCTGCTTGTTTCAGGGTTTAGCGAGGTAAGTAATGAGCTAAACCTGGTCGGGGCTGATCTCTGTGGCAACATGCGGCAAACTCATAACCTGCTCCGAACCAGGTTAAGTTCCCAAATAAGTTAAAAAGACAAGTCAAGACAAGCCAATCAGAGACGAGAATTTAGGCGTTTGTGAAGAGAGAGAGAGAGAGAGAGAGAGAGAGAGAGCAGCGGAGAAATGAGGAAATGCGAAAGTCATGGCGTATTGTTTTATATCAATGTGATGCACGAAGCCTATTTATAAAGAGGAGCCATGATCTTATATGTAACAGTGACTAGACTGAAGAATCCTGTTTAATCTGATGATTAATAAGCTCCTTCATTGTGAGAAATATTGAATGACTGCACATTTAACTGTGGATCTTTACGCATCACTGTGACTCAGACAAAAGACTTGTCTGAGCTAAAGACACAGCTCATTCAGACTAAAAGGTCGATCTAAATGTTTGGTGATGTTGCACATTTGTGTTTTAGTCTGTTGTATCCATGCAGGACATTTACATGAACTGTGTAGTGTAACTTCTGTGATTGGTCGTTTAAGCTGCAGCACGTTTCCTTCACTTTGTGGCCAAACCAGCTCGCCACAGCCTGATCCCGTCAGATCTCAGAAGCTAAGCAGGGTTGTGCCTGGGCAGTACTCGGATGGGAGACCGCGGAGGAACCTCAGGTGCCACAGTGGAACGAACAGACACTCGTTGTGTCCTTAGGCAAGACACGTTACCCATTGCCTAGTGTGGTTCTAGTGTGTGTATGAATGGTTGGTGGTGGTCAGAGGGGCAGATGGTACAAAATGGCAGCCTTGCTTCTGTCAGTCTGCCCCAGGGCAGCTTTGGCTACAATAGTAGCACGACCATCGAGTGTGAGATGAATGAATAATGCAGAATGTGAAGCGTCTTTGGGTATCTTGAAAAGTGCTGTATAAATCCAATGCATTATTATTTTTAGATTTTAGATTTTAATACCCGTATACTTTACATTCATGATTGACGTTTCCTCACTTTTGAAGTCTGCAACGTCGTTGTTCTGATTGGACTTCATTAAGTAAATCCAGGGTTAACAGATCTAGTTGTGACCTTGTTTCGTAGGACAGTTTATCCAGAGAGGCTCATGTCTGAGTTGGTCAACCCGGGGAAGAGAAACTTATCCAGGAGAAGTTCAGCGACGTTTGTAGTACAGGGCTCTGGTTTGTGTGCATCGCCTGTGTTAATAAACAAATAATCTCTCTATATATACACTTTCATGTGATACTCTGTTGGATATACTGTACATACATGGCTTAAAACATATTTATCCCAATTCAGAATGTCCCACAGTATGAATTTAACTATTTCTTACAGACAAGTTACAACGTGCACCTTTAATACAGAGCAGAAGATCTCAGAGATCAGGGACATTCAGAACAGTGTTTTCTGAGGCTCAGAGGTGAAAGAACAGTATCTCAGAGACACAACTCCAGCTGAGTTTGTAATGAGGAAGCAAATAACTTAACACGATGGAGTAAATCCTCCAGTTTATCAGCTTTAGATCTTGTTTAGACCAGATTTTCACACATTTACGTTTGATTCTGTGCAGTTTTCCACTTCCTCCTCCTCCTCCTGCTGCTACACTCTTGTCTCTCACTCTGCAGACTTCAGGAGGGAGTGGTCTGGTCTGGTCTGGTCTGGTTACAATCTGTGGATGACAAAAGGGGGAGGTCGACCCAGCAGCCTCCCCCTCCTCTCTCTCTCTCTCTCTCTCTCTCTCTCTCTCTCTCTCTCTCTCTTCACACTCTCCACTTCTCCAGAGCGCCGAAGCAGTCTGTCCCACGCATCCCACTCATGCTCTGCTTTTAAGACTCTTTCCCACCACTTTTCTCCCCCTTTTCGGACGCTCATGTCTTAACCCGGGAGTCAGGATGGGGATTTCTGTTCGTCTGAAGACTTTTGGGCTCTTTATCGGACTTCTGCTTCTCGATTTATCCGCTCAGCAAGGTAAGAGAAGAAAGAGAGAGAGACGTGGAAGGAAGCATCTCGCAAAGTGTTTGGAATCTTGTTGGGAATTGTGAGTGAACTCCGGGTGAGGACTGAGCGGAGCTGGAGCTGTGTGTAGCCTGGAGGGGCAATAAAAGCGTGGAATTTTGAGTGGTTGTAACTTGATTGTTGCTTGTTGAAGGATTAGGCTGAAGTGAACGCAGTAAAGAGTGGGTTTTAGGTTCGGAAATGACACTTATTACATTTTAGCCGCCGCGGAAAAAGGCTGTTGGCAGAATCTGTGGAAAAACTTATAGATTTTGAAGATACAGGAATTGTTTTAATACTTCCTCTGAATCTGAGCTTCTTGTTCTGATCGATTCTAATCATTCGTGAGAACAAGCTCTGCACAGAAGAAAAACATAAATTAAAGCTGTGATACTTAGCTTTTCTGTGAGTAAATCTTTCATTAAAAAAGTAAAGTTTGTGTAGAAATGGGACGATTCACTTAAAGCCCAGATGACAGATTTTGTTTGGTGTGATGGTCTTTGTGCTAAATATTTATCAGTTTTACTGGTGTTAAGCTGCAATTTATGAAGAAACAGACAACTAAAAGTAGGACATTACAAAGTCATTTTTTTGACCCAGTTTTACTCTGTGGTTGCTAGGTAACAGTTGTGGATTCTCCTCCACATACAGCATGTGGCAGAGTGGTTAGTGCTCTCGCCTCACAGTGAGAAGGCGAGAGCACTAACCACCCCTGCATGTGTGGAGTTTGCATGTTCTTCCCTGTGTCTGGGCGAGTTTCCTCCACCAACCAGTAACATGCAGGTTAGAGATACCTCATATTTATTACTGGTTATTTATTCTGTTCATCTGCTGCAGTTGTACATAATCATAGTCATATATTGTACATAATATTATATACTGATGCCACTTTATCTATTTATCCTGTCATATCCTGCACTGTGCCATAGCAAACATTTATTGTAAATAATAGTCTTTTAATTATTGTATCTTTATACATATTTTAAGTCTATTTTATTTCTATTATCTTGTTTGATTGCATGTTTCTATTTTCCCTGCTGTTCTTAAAATGTGCGTTGCAACCAAGCCCCGGTGATCAAAGATGGCGGGCGCTGTGCGTCAATGGCTTTTGCTCACTGGCGTTCGTTGCCAATATGGCCGTTAGCTTTAGCCTTTTGCTAGCTGCTCTACAGGCTATGGAACATGCGCAGGTGTGTTTTCCCCATAACTCCCCCGCGAGGAGCGGGACGAGCTCGAGCCGAGTGAATCCGAAAGAAGCCGAAAGCTCACACGTGACCGTTCTGACCAATCAGAGCGGCAGCTACAGTGTTAGCAACGGTAGCCGAAGCTAAACTTTAAAAAGCCGTTTTATACGAAACTAAAACCTTTTGAACCGGAAAAAAGTTTATGATGTGAACCTAGGTAAGAATTGCCGCAAAGTCCATCAGTTTTTAAAGCTGTAGATGCTGTTTCTGGCGAACACGGGCGGTTTGTGTTTGTATTGCGCTCTAGGGAAAAAATCCTTTCTAGCCTGTAGAGGAATTTTCCCGCTGCAGTACCAATGGAGCGGCCACTGGGGCTGATTTACAACGGCTGCAAGCAGCAATACCGTATCCAGATAATATAATAGATCCATGGTTGCAACACTGGAATTTCCCCATTGTGGGACAAATAAAGGATATCTTATCTTATCTTATCTAACACTTGGTGTTGGTTGGAGGTTCAGGCAAATGGCCTCTGCTGAGCTGCCCCAGGGCAGCTTGCCATCGCTGAGTGAGTGAGGGGGAGTTACTGTGTGAAGCACTTTGGAAGACATTATTTGTTTTATACAACCACAGAGTGTGTGTGCAGTGTTTTTTTTTCCCCTAACTTTGTGATAAAAATCAGACTGCTGTGCTCTGCCTGGATCTATCAAAGATGCAACGTGTAACTTTCTGGAGGTGAAAAGTCGACTACACACTGCAATGGAAATAGAAAAAAGTTAAAGCCATACTTTAGGACATTCTCAGTGGGGATATACATGTGTTATGCCATAATATGAAAAAATACAGCTGAAGTATGTTGTATCTTTTCATCTTTTCCATGAAAACACAAGAAGAGGCTCTTCCAGGCCAAATTACAGTCCATTTTAATGCAAGTCTACTTAAAGTATTTATTTAGTGCAACAAAGACTTGCATTTGCTCAAGTCTATTTTTGGTCAAAAAGTCATTTAGATTTCTTTATTGCACTAAATAAGTCTTTATTTTGAAAAGGCTTGCACGTCCACAAAATGGATTATTATTTGACCCAGATGAGGATTTGTTTCCATGGAGAAGCTGTTAGTTTAGCTATTCTTCTTCACATTATGGCTTAAATGGCTTTTTTTTTTTTGTCAAACCTGATCACTGTTGCTCATTTGTAAAGTTGAACTACTACTGATGAATTGTTTTTAGTCACAAACATGTATCGTCTTGGTCTAGACTTGGTTTGGTCCTGTCCTGGTTTTGGTCGTCTACAGTTTTTGTATTTCTCTGCAGAGTCTTGATCGTCCTTAAACCAATGCTTCTTGTTATTTTTAACCTGTTCCTGAATCTTTATGTATAAAAGCACTAGTGTTTCCCACGCCAGGAACTGATTTAGAGCGCAATGCTACTGCTGCAGACTGTGTTGATTTTATATTCTGTATGTCTAAACTTTGGTCTTTACTTGGTTCAGTCCTTGTTTAGACCTGCTCTAGTCCCTGTTTGGTCCTGCTTTAGACCCGTTTCAGTCAATCCTGTTTTAGTCCTGCTTTAGTCCTGTTTTAGTCTTGGTTTAGACCTGTTTTAGACCTGCTTGAGCCCTGTTTTAGACCTAGTTTAGACCTGTTTTAGACCTGCTTGAGTCCTGTTTTAGACCTAGTTTAGACCTGTTTTAGTCCTGCTTTAGTCCTGCTTTAGTCCTGTTTTACTCCTGTTTTTGACCTAGTTTAGGCCTGTTTTAGTCCTGCTTTAGTCCTGTTTTAAGCCCTTGTTTTAGTCCTGTTTTATACCTGCTTTAGACCTAGTTTAGACCTGTTTTAGTCCTGTTTTAGTCCTTGTTTTAGGCCTGGTTTAGACATGTTTTAGACCTGGTTTTGTCCTGTTTTAGTCCCTGTTTTAGTTCTTGTTTAAGTCCTAGTTTAGACCTGGTATAGTCCTAGTTTAGACCTGTTTTAGTCCTGCTTTAGACCTGTTTTAGACCTTGTTTAGTCCTGGTTTAATCCTTGTTTTAGTCCTAGTTTAGTCCTTGTTTTAGTCCTGGTTTAGTCCTGATTTAGGCCTAGTTTAGTCCTGTTTTAGACCTAGTTTAGACCTGCTTTAGTCCTGGTTTAGTCCTTGTTTTAACCCTGTTTTAGTCCTTGTTATAGTCCTGTTTTAGGCCTAGTTTAGACCTGCATTAGTCCTGGTTTAGTCCTGGTTTAGACCTGGTTTAGACCTGGTTTAGACCTGCTTTAGTCCTGGTTTAGTCCTTGTTTTAACCCTGTTTTAGTCCTTGTTATAGTCCTGTTTTAGGCCTAGTTTAGACCTGCTTTAGTCCTGGTTTAGACCTGGTTTAGACCTGGTTTAGACCTGCTTTAGTCCTGCTTTAGTCCTGGTTTGATGTGGTCTGTGCTGGTGCGAGTTTCCATGAGTCCTGATGATGTCATGGTCTGGAATTGCACCCTCCACCTCAGGAACATCTCACTCACGTTTGGCTCGTTCTCTTCTCTTTCCTCCTCCTCCTGCACACCGACATTTTCCCCCCAGAACACTGACACAAAGAAAGAAAGAAACAGCTCAAATCTTCCCTACAGAGAGTGATTTTTTTGATATATTTCCTACTTTAGTTCTGTTTATTCTTTTGTTCTGGTCAGAGTTGCACAAGTGTGGCATTTTAAATAGACTGTCTTAGGTTGTGTCCACGTTTTATAATGAGATGTCGGTGGCAAGAGGCAGTTTTTAACACAAACAAACAACACAGTGACAGATGACAGAATTAGGACAATGACTTTAAACAGATTTAGCATGATTGACGAACGTTCACACACTCTAACTTTTAAAACACTGCTGCTGTTTGACAGACTTCATACAATGCATGCAAAGAGCCTCATTCAGAGTTGCCAGACGTATGATAATTGTCATATTTGTGTGTGTGCGATCAATAATTCAATATAAGTCAATAAAAAAACTGTATAATTGTACGATAATGGGATAAGAACAATTTCTTAACCCATTGACAAATAAATAAAAATTTAAATTAGTTTGAACCCGTTTGAAACAAGAACAATTATCTAGGTCTCTACAATATACAGAGCTTAAAGTCAATATGCTTGAAATGACGGTTCAAATCAAGAAATATTAACTTGAAATTCACTTTTTGCAGTTAAACACCAGGTATTTTCTTCATCTTGACTAAAGCCGGACATCGCCTCATTATCTGTAAATAGGGTTAGGGTTAGATGCAGCAGGGAGAGGCAGGACGCCCTGTCTGCTCTGGAGAGCAGCTTCAGTGACAGACTGATTCACCCTCGCTGTGTGAAGGAACGGTTCCGCAGGTCCTTCCTTCCTGCTGCTGTCAGACTGTACAACGACCACTGTTAACTCTGGACATCATCACATTTAATCTTGTGCGATACTGTGTTACCATGGAAACATCTCTGAAACAACTCACTCATGTCACTTTATCTGATAGTATTATTACCTCTATTTACACCTCCTTAAATGCTGCTCTGTACATAAACATCGTCATATTTTTACCTCATATTTATTACTGGTTATTTATTCTGTTCATCTGCTGCAGTTGTACATAATCATAGTCATATATTGTACATAATATTATATACTGATGCCTCTTTATCTATTTATCCTGTCATATCCTGCACTGTGCCATAGCAAACATTTATTGTAAATAATAGTCTTTTAATTATTGTATCTTTATATATATTTTAAGTCTATTTTATTTCTATTATCTTGTTTGATTGCATGTTTCTATATTCCCTGCTGTTCTTAAAATGTGCGTTGCAACACTGGAATTTCCCATTGTGGGACAAATAAAGGATATCTTATCTTATCTTAAATAAATGTAACTCTTCCGTTCTCACCACTGCATCTGCCCCAATGTTTGAGTTATATTAATTTTAACCCTTCAGGCGCCAAAGAAGCAGTTCTGCACCAAGTCATTCCAGGCTCTACTTTTCTTTCTCCAGATTCTTCGTTTCTGATAAGCTTCAGGAGCTTGGAAAATTCACAGTTCGACTCTGTTCTGTATGACACTGAGAGAGTTTGGATTCTACAGTATACAGAAGTTTATAGTCTCCACATTTACTGAATAAGATTTCAAAAAAACAAACACACTGATGCCTAAAGGATTCATTTATGTTGTGATATTATAACATTTTAATTTATGAACTACTTAGCATTGTCTAAAGAGGTGCTTAGCTCGTACAAATTGCACAGACACTTGAGGTGGTGCACACAGTTTAGGTGCAATAAGCAAAAATAGCACGTGTTTTGTTTTAGTTACACTTGGATTGATAAATGAGGCTGTCACTGCAGATCCTGTTTAGTGTGTGTTTGGCAAATGACTTCAACACATTCAGCAGGAAAGTATCTGTAATCGCTGACAGAACATTCTCCAAATTCCCCAAATCACCAAATAAAATATTCAGCTCTGTCAGTCCTGCTTTAGTCCAGGTTCAGTTCTTGTTTAGTCCTGCTTTAGTCTGGTTTCACCTTCTGACAGCTCGTGTTTCAATGCAGAGTTTGTGAGGAAACATCATGACCTCATCTTCTGTCAGGTTCTGGAAAGAAATGTTTTAGTTCTGCTTCAGTCCTGGTTTAGTCCTGTTTTAGACCTGTTTTAGTCCTGTTTTAGTCCTGCTTTAGTCCTGCTTTAGTCCTGCTTTAGTCCTGTTTTAGTCCTGCTTTAGTCCTGGTTTAGTCCTGTTTTAGTCCTGGTTTAGTCCTGTTTTAGTCCTGCTTTAGTCCTGCTTTAGTCCTGCTTTAGTCCAGGTTCAGTTCTTGTTTAGTCCTGCTTTAGTCTGGTTTCACCTTCTGACAGCTCGTGTTTCACTGCAGAGTTCGTGAGGAAACATCATGACCTCATCTTCTGTCAGGCTCTGGAAAGAAATGTTTTAGTCCTGGTTTAGTCCTGCTTTTGTCCAGTTTTAGTCCAGTTTAGTCCTGTTTTAGTCCCGCTTTAGTCCTGCTTTAGTCCTGTTTTAGTCCTGCTTTAGTCTTGTTTTAGTCCTGCTTTAGTCCTGGTTTAGTCTTGTTTTAGTCCTGCTTTAGTCCAGTTTTAGTCCTCTTTTAGTCCTGGTTTAGTCTTGTTTTAGTCCTGCTTTAGTCCAGTTTTAGTCCTGTTTTAGTCCTGTTTTAGTCCTGCTTTAGTCTTGTTTTAGTCCTGATTTAGTCCTGGTTTAGTCTTGTTTTAGTCCTGCTTTAGTCCTGTTTTAGTCCTGGTTTAATCCTGTTTTAGTCCTGCTGTAGTTCTGCTCTAGACCAGCTTTAGTCCTGGTTCAGTCCTGCTTTAGACTTGGTTCAGTCCTGCTTTAGACCTGGTTCAGACCTGGTTCAGACCAGCTTTAGCCCTGTTTTAGACCTGGTTCAGACCTGGTTCAGACCTGGTTCAGACCTGGTTCAGACCTGGTTTAGACCTGGTTCAGACCTGATTCAGTGCTGGAAACATTATGACTTCACTTCTCTGGCGTCTCTGCTGTGGAACATGTGCTGGAGTCATTCTGGTTTAATGAGAGACACATGTTTTAGACCTGGTTTAGTTCTGGGTTAGACCTCAGGGTCCAGAGCTTTACACCTGAGTTTGTTTAGAAGAGATTAAGTCAGAACAATAAGTCTTTAGTTTATACTTGTTCCATCTGGGACATTTTTATAAACTTTATTTGCTGTTTAATAAGACCTTGTTAAATCTTGATTAAGTCTTTGTTAGGTCTTTGTTAAGTCTGGTTGAGTTCTGGTTTAATCTTTGTTAAGACTTTGTTAAGTCTTGGTTAAGTCCTGATTAAGTCTTGGTTAAGTCTTCAAATAAGTCTTTGTTAAGTCCTGATTAAGTCTTGATTAAGTCTTCAAATAAGTCTTGGTTAAGTCTTGGTTAAGTCTTCAAATATGTCTTGGTTAAGTCCTCATTAGGTCTTGGTTAAGTCTTCAAATAAGTCTTGGTTAAGTCCTGACTAAATCTTGATTAAGTCTTGGTTAAGTCCTGATTAAGTCTTGGTTAAGTCTTCAAATAAGTCTTGGTTAAGTCCTGATTAAGTCTTAGTTAAGTCTTCAAATAAGTCTTGGTTAAGTCTTCAAATAAGTCTTGGTTAAGTCCTGATTAAGTCTTCAAATAAGTCTTGGTTGAGTCTTGGTTAAGTCTTGGTTAAGTCTTCAAATAAGTCTTGGTTAAGTCCTGATTAAGTCTTGGTTAAGTCTTCAAATAAGTCTTGGTTAAGTCCTGATTTAGTCATAATTAAGTCTTGGTTAAGTCTTGGTTAAGTCTTCAAATAAGTCTTGGTTAAGTCCTGACTAAGTCTTGATTAAGTCTTGGTTAAGTCCTGCTTAGTCTTGGTTAAGTCCTGATTAAGTCTTGGTTAAGTCTTCAAATAAGTCTTGGTTAAGTCTTCAAATAAGTCTTGGTTAAGTCTTCAAATAAGTCTTGGTTAAGTCCTGATTAAGTCTTGGTTAAGTCTTCAAATAAGTCTCGGTTAAGTCCTGATTAAGTCTTGGTTAAGTCTTCAAATAAGTCTTGGTTAAGTCTTGGTTAAGTCTTCAAATAAGTCTTGGTTAAGTCTGCAAATAAGTCTTGGTTAAGTCCTGATTAAGTCTTGGTTAAGTCTTCAAATAAGTCTTGGTTAAGTCTTCAAATAAGTCTTGGTTAAGACTTCAAATAAGTCTTGGTTAAGTCCTGATTAAGTCTTGGTTAAGTCTTCAAATAAGTCTTGGTTAAGTCTTCAAATAAGTCTTGGTTAAGTCTTCAAATAAGTCTTGGTTAAGTCTTCAAATAAGTCTTGGTTAAGTCCTGATTAAGTCTTGGTTAAGTCTTCAAATAAGTCTTGGTTAAGTCTTCAAATAAGTCTCGGTTAAGTCCTGATTAAGTCTTGGTTAAGTCTTCAAATAAGTCTTGGTTAAGTCTTCAAATAAGTCTTGGTTAAGTCTTCAAATAAGTCTTGGTTAAGTCTTCAAATAAGTCTTGGTTAAGTCCTGATTAAGTCTTGGTTAAGTCTTCAAATAAGTCTTGGTTAAGTCTTCAAATAAGTCTTGGTTAAGTCCTGATTAAGTCTTGGTTAAGTCTTCAAATAAGTCTTGGTTAAGTCCTGATTAAGTCTTGGTGAAGTCTTCAAATAAGTCTTGGTTAAGTCTTCAAATAAGTCTTGGTTAAGTCTTCAAATAAGTCTTCAAATAAGTCTTGGTTAAGCCTTGGTTAAGTCCTCAAATAAGTCTTGGTTAAGTCTTCAAATAAGTCTGGGTTAAGTCCTGATTAAGTCTTGGTTAAGTCTTCAAATAAGTCTTGGTTAAGTCCTGATTAAGTCTTGGTGAAGTCTTCAAATAAGTCTTGGTTAAGTCTTGGTTAAGTCTTTGTTAAAGCCGGCTGCACACTACAGGAGTTTTGGCTCGATTTTAATGCGCAATGTGCCAGAGTAACAATTTTCGTAAGAGATTTTTTGTTGTTTCTCTCCCTATGTCTGTGCGTCACTGTGACTATTTCTGAGGAGCATCATGGTGAGGTTCACCTGCTGCACGTGCACATAAATAAAAAAGATACATTACTTCTTTATCTGTAAATAAATGCTTTGTGCTCGTAGTCAAAGTGCAGGATTTTTTTTTTATCAGCATTACACACGTCATCTCCAACACACCTGCTTCTTAAATGATGTGAGAAGCACCTTTACTAAACGATAGAACATGGCCAACACAACCCCCATTGTTTAAAGTTAGTGCTAGAAAATCAGTAATATTTTTGTTTTATTTTCAAATGACTTTTGCTAACCCTCACTCAAGCCCCAATCCTAAACTTAGCCTAATTAATTGTAGACTATTGCTGCTACATCAGGCACAGTCCCAAAAGCTATGAGGGGGTCCCATTTTGACAGAACACCAGCTTAAGTCCTAGTTTAGTCTTGGTTAAGTTAAGTCTTTGGTAAATCCTGGATAAGTCTTCAAATAAGTCCTGATTATGTCTTTGTCGCGTCCTAGCCTATTGAAAAAGTCAGTGTTAAGTCTTGGTTAAGTTTTAGTTACGTTTTGGTTAAGTCTTTGTTAAATCTTGATTTTGTTTTTCACATTAGTAACATTGTATTTTAATCTGGTGATGTCTATTATTGACGAAACCCATTCACTTTTTACATGAGAACAATAAACTGTATTAAAACAAGATACATTTTAGTTGCCATTCATCTGTAAAACATGTTTTTGGAGACTGTTGTGTTGTCACGTGGCCCGCACATATGATGTCATCACTGTGGGACGAGCTCAGGCTTTTGTTATAAATGTTTTCCTTTTCCAAACACAAACATTTTAGAACAGTTCTGGTTCAGTGCTGCTGTGGTTTTTCTGTTTTATTCCAGTTTTAGTCCTTCTTGTTTAGTCTTGCTTTAGACTGGGTTTACATTCCTGTTTTGGTTCTGTTTTTAGTCCTGGTTTATCTGTTTTAGTCTTGCTTTAGTTCTGGTTTAGACCTGGTTTAGTCCTGCTGTAGTCCTACTTTATACCAGCTTTAGACCTGGTTCAGTCCAGCTTTAGACCTGGTTCAGTCCAGCTTTAGAGACCTGGTTTAGTCCTGCTGTAGTCCTACTTTATACCAGCTTTAGACCTGGTTCAGTCCAGCTTTAGACCTGGTTTAGTCCTGCTGTAGTCCTACTTTATACCAGCTTTAGACCTGGTTTCAGTCCAGCTTTAGACCTGGTTTAGTCCAGCTTTAGATTTGATTCAGTCTGTCTTTAGACCAGCTTGGTTCAGTCCAGCTTTATTCCCATTTTAGTCCTGTTCTAGTCCTAATTTCATCCTGCTTTGTTCTAGTCCTGGATTAGTCCTGCGATAGACCTGGTTTAGACCTAGTTTAGGCCTATTTTAGAGCTACTTTAGTCTTGCTTTAGACTTTTGTCTAGTCTGTTTTATTCTTAATTTAGTCTTGTTTGAGTCCTGCTCTAGTCCTGGTTTAGTCCTGGTTGAGTTCTGGTTTAGTCCTGGTTGAGTTCTGGTTTGGTCTGATGATGAAAAAAGGGAGGGGGGGGGTCTGTGGTCTGGTTTTTGTGGAAACTGTGAAGTTAACGGCTTCTGTTTTCTGTCGATGGTGGAAAATGTGGTTCAGGACGAGAGAGAGAGAAAAGAGAGAGAGAGGGATAGAGAAGAGAGAGAGGGAGGGAGAAGATAGAGGAGAGAGAGAGAGACAGATGAAAGAGGGAGGAATGAGGGAGAGAGAGGGAGAGAGAGAGAGAGAGAGATGGACAGAGAGAAGAGAAAGAGAGAGAGAAGAGAGAAGAGAGAGAGAGGGGGGGGGAGAGAAGAGAGAGAGAGAAGATAGAGGGATAGAGAAGAGAGAGAAGTAGGAGAAGATAGAGGAGAGAGAGAGAGAGACAGATGAAAGAGGGAATGAGGGAGAGAGAGAGAGGAGAGAGAGATGGACAGAGAAGAGAGAGAAAGAGAGAGGAGAAGAGAAGAGAGAGAGAGGAAAGAGAGAGAGAGAGAGAAGATAGAGGGATAGAGAAGAGAGAGAAGATAGAGGAGAGAGAGAGACAGATGAAAGAGGGAGGAATGAAGGAGAGAGAGAGAGGAGAGAGAGAGATGGACAGAGAGAAGAGAGAGAGAGAGAGGAGGGGGAAGAGAGGAGATAGAGAAGAGAGAGAGAGAGAAGAGAGAGGGATAGAGAAGAGAGAGAAGTAGGGAGAAGATAGAGGAGAGAGAGAGAGACAGATGAAAGAGGGAGGAATGAGGGAGAGAGAGATGGACAGAGAGAAGGGAAAGAGAGAGAGAAGGAGGAAGAGAGGAGGAGGGGAAGAGAGAGAGAGAAAGAAAGAGGTAGGAGATGGGTGAAAAAAGGATAAAGGGAGAGATCAAATAATTATTAAAAGGAAGGAAAGGTAAATGGAGAGAGAGAGAGGAAACAAATACAGAGAGGGAGTGTAAGAGAGAAAGAAATGGAAAAAGAGCGAGGGAAAGAAAGAGAAGGGGAATGGAGAGAGGAAGAGGAGATAAACAGATAAACAAAAGTTGCTGGGTTTCAGATGACATCATAACATTCTACAGACCAATGACCTGAAACTAAAATATTTGATTTTTAAAAGGGAATATTGTTTGACTAGTGCTGCGATCTTCATTACCTTTCATTTACCAATAATAAGCATAATTTATGTATTTGTCTGATGATCACCTGCAGGTTTTTGCTTGTTGTCACGGGGATAGTGAGATTAATGCTCATTACATCTGTAGATTGTGTTGTTGTTGTAGAATGTGGTTGTTGTCGTTGGGTTGTTGTTGTAAATAGTTTTGTTGTTGTTGTAATTGTGAGCGGTTTGTCGGGTGATTAGTGACTTTAAAACTGTGAGAAAGAAAAATAAGCAAAGTTTAGTCACAGAACATGAACTTCAGCCTGAGAGAGAGAGAGAGAGAGAGAGAGAGAGGGAGAGAGAGAGAGCAAGAAGAGGGAGAGAGAGAGGAGAGAGAGAGAGGAGAGGGAGAAGAGAGAAGAGGGAGGAGGGAGAGAGAGAAGAGAGAGCGAGAAGAGGGAGAGAGAGANTTTTATCCTGGTTTAGTCCTGTTTTTAGTCCTGCTTTAGTCCTGCTTTTAGTCCTGCTTTAGTCCAGGTTCAGTTCTTGTTTAGTCCTGCTTTAGTCTGGTTTCACCTTCTGACAGCTCGTGTTTCACTGCAGAGTTCGTGAGGAAACATCATGACCTCATCTTCTGTCAGGCTCTGGAAAGAAATGTTTTAGTCCTGGTTTAGTCCTGCTTTTGTCCAGTTTTAGTCCAGTTTAGTCCTGTTTTAGTCCCGCTTTAGTCCTGCTTTAGTCCTGTTTTAGTCCTGCTTTAGTCTTGTTTTAGTCCTGCTTTAGTCCTGGTTTAGTCTTGTTTTAGTCCTGCTTTAGTCCAGTTTTAGTCCTCTTTTAGTCCTGGTTTAGTCTTGTTTTAGTCCTGCTTTAGTCCAGTTTTAGTCCTGTTTTAGTCCTGTTTTAGTCCTGCTTTAGTCTTGTTTTAGTCCTGATTTAGTCCTGGTTTAGTCTTGTTTTAGTCCTGCTTTAGTCTGTTTTAGTCCTGGTTTAATCCTGTTTTAGTCCTGCTGTAGTTCTGCTCTAGACCAGCTTTAGTCCTGGTTCAGTCCTGCTTTAGACTTGGTTCAGTCCTGCTTTAGACCTGGTTCAGACCTGGTTCAGACCAGCTTTAGCCCTGTAGACCTTTAGACCTGGTTCAGACCTGGTTCAGACCTGGTTCAGACCTGGTTTAGACCTGGTTCAGACCTGATTCAGTGCTGGAAACATTATGACTTCACTTCTCTGGCGTCTCTGCTGTGGAACATGTGCTGGAGTCATTCTGGTTTAATGAGAGACACATGTTTTAGACCTGGTTTAGTTCTGGGTTAGACCTCAGGGTCCAGAGCTTTACACCTGAGTTTGTTTAGAAGAGATTAAGTCAGAACAATAAGTCTTTAGTTTATACTTGTTCCATCTGGGACATTTTTATAAACTTTATTTGCTGTTTAATAAGACCTTGTTAAATCTTGATTAAGTCTTTGTTAGGTCTTTGTTAAGTCTGGTTGAGTTCTGGTTTAATCTTTGTTAAGACTTTGTTAAGTCTTGGTTAAGTCCTGATTAAGTCTTGGTTAAGTCTTCAAATAAGTCTTTGTTAAGTCCTGATTAAGTCTTGATTAAGTCTTCAAATAAGTCTTGGTTAAGTCTTGGTTAAGTCTTCAAATAGTCTTGGTTAAGTCCTCATTAGGTCTTGGTTAAGTCTTCAAATAAGTCTTGGTTAAGTCCTGACTAATCTGATTAAGTCTTGGTTAAGTCCTGATTAAGTCTTGGTTAAGTCTTCAAATAAGTCTTGGTTAAGTCCTGATTAAGTCTTTAAGTCTTCAAATAAGTCTTGGTTAAGTCTTCAAATAAGTCTTGGTTAAGTCCTGATTAAGTCTTCAAATAAGTCTTGGTTGAGTGGTTAAGTCTTGGTTAAGTCTTCAAATAAGTCTTGGTTAAGTCCTGATTAAGTCTTGGTTAAGTCTTCAAATAAGTCTTGGTTAAGTCCTGATTTAGTCATAATTAAGTCTTGGTTAAGTCTTGGTTAAGTCTTCAAATAAGTCTTGGTTAAGTCCTGACTAAGTCTTGATTAAGTCTTGGTTAAGTCCTGCTTAGTCTTGGGTTAAATTAAGTCTTGGTTAAGTCTTCAAGTCTTGGTTAATAAGTCTTGGTTAAGTCTTCAAATAAGTCTTGGTTAAGTCCTTGATTAAGTCTTGGTTAAGTCTTCAAATAAGTCTCGGTTAAGTCCTGATTAAGTCTTGGTTAAGTCTTCAAATAAGTCTTGGTTAAGTCTTGGTTAAGTCTTCAAATAAGTCTTGGTTAAGTCTGCAAATAAGTCTTGGTTAAGTCCTGATTAAGTCTTGGTTAAGTCTTCAAAAATAAGTCTTGGTTAAGACTTCAAGTCTTGGTTAAGTCCTAAGTCTTGGTTAAGTCTTCAAATAAGTCTTGGTTAAGTCTTCAAATAAGTCTTGTTAAGTCTTCAAATAAGTCTTGGTTAAGTCCTGATTAAGTCTTGGTTAAGTCTTCAAATAAGTCTTGGTTAAGTCTTCAAATAAGTCTCGGTTAAGTCTGATTAAGTCTTGGTTAAGTCTTCAAATAAGTCTTGGTTAAGTCCAAATAAGTCTTGGTTAAGTCTTCAAATAAGTCTTGGTTAAGTCTTCAAATAAGTCTTGGTTAAGTCTTGATTAAGTCTTGGTTAAGTCTTCAAATAAGTCTTGGTTAAGTCTTCAAATAAGTCTTGGTTAAGTCCTGATTAAGTCTTGGTTAAGTCTTCAAATAAGTCTGGTTAAGTCCTGATTAAGTCTTGGTGAAGTCTTCAAATAAAGTCTTCAAATAAGTCTTGGTTAAGTCTTCAAATAAGTCTTCAAATAAGTCTTGGTTAAGCCTTGGTTAAGTCCTCAAATAAGTCTTGGTTAAGTCTTCAAATAAGTCTGGGTTAAGTCCTGATTAAGTCTTGGTTAAGTCTTCAAATAAGTCTTGGTTAAGTCCTGATTAAGTCTTGGTGAAGTCTTCAAATAAGTCTTGGTTAAGTCTTGTTAAGTCTTTGTTAAAGCCGGCTGCACACTACAGGAGTTTTGGCTCGATTTTAATGCGCAATGTGCCAGAGTAACAATTTTCGTAAGAGATTTTTTGTTGTTTCTCTCCCTATGTCTGTGCGTCACTGTGACTATTCTGAGGAGCATCATGGTGAGGGTTCACCTGCTGCACGTGCACATAAAATAAAAAGATACATTACATCTTTATCTGTAAATAAATGCTTGTGCTCGTAGTCAAAGTGCAGGATTTTTTTTTATCAGCATTACACACGTCATCTCCAACACACCTGCTTCTTAAATGATGTGAGAAGCACCTTTACTAAACGATAGAACATGGCCAACACAACCCCCATTGTTTAAAGTTAGTGCTAGAAAATCAGTAATATTTTTGTTTATTTCAAATGACTTTTGCTAACCCTCACTCAAGCCCAATCCTAAACTTAGCCTAATTAATTGTAGACTATTTGCTGCTACATCAGGCACAGTCCCAAAAGCTATGAGGGGGTCCCATTTTGACAGAACACCAGCTTAAGTCCTAGTTTAGTCTTGGTTAAGTTAAGTCTTTGGTAAATCCTGGATAAGTCTTCAAATAAGTCCTGATTATGTCTTTGTCGCGTCCTAGCCTATTGAAAAAGTCAGTGTTAAGTCTTGGTTAAGTTTTAGTTACGTTTTGGTTAAGTCTTTGTTAAATCTTGATTTTGTTTTCACATTAGTAACATTGTATTTAATCTGGTGATGTCTATTATTGACGAAACCCATTCACTTTTTACATGAGAACAATAAACTGTATTAAAACAAGATACATTTTAGTTGCCATTCATCTGTAAAACATGTTTTTGGAGACTGTTTGTTGTCACGTGGCCCGCACATAGATGTCATCACTGTGGGACGAGCTCAGGCTTTTGTTATAAATGTTTTCCTTTTCCAAAACACAAAACATTTTAGAACAGTTCTGGTTCAGTGCTGCTGTGGTTTTTCTGTTTTATTCCAGTTTTAGTCTTCTTGTTTAGTCTTGCTTTAGACTGGGTTTACATTCCTGTTTTGGTTCTGTTTTTAGTCCTGGTTTAATCCTGTTTTAGTCTTGCTTTAGTTCTGGTTTAGACCTGGTTTAGTCCTGCTGTAGTCCTACTTTATACCAGCTTTAGACCTGGTTCAGTCCAGCTTTAGACTGGTTCAGTCCAGCTTTAGACTGGTTTAGTCCTGCTGTAGTCCTACTTTATACCAGCTTTAGACCTGGTTCAGTCCAGCTTTAGACCTGGTTAGTCCTGCTGTAGTCCTACTTTATACCAGCTTTAGACCTGGTTCAGTCCAGCTTTAGACCTGGTTTAGTCCAGCTTTAGATTTGATTCAGTCTGTCTTTAGACCAGCTTGGTTCAGTCCAGCTTTATTCCCATTTTAGTCCTGTTCTAGTCCTAATTTCTCCTGCTTTGTTCTAGTCCTGGATTAGTCCTGCGATAGACCTGGTTAGACCTAGTTTAGGCCTATTTTAGAGCTACTTTAGTCTTGCTTTAGACTTTTGTCTAGTCCTGTTTTATTCTTAATTTAGTCTTGTTTGAGTCCTGCTCTAGTCTGGTTTAGTCCTGGTTGAGTTCTGGTTTAGTCCTGGTTGAGTTTCTGGTTTGGTCTGATGATGAAAAAAGGGAGGGGGGGGGTCTGTGGTCTGGTTTTTGTGGAAACTGTGAAGTTAACGGCTTCTGTTTTCTGTCGATGGTGGAAAATGTGGTTCAGGACGAGAGAGAGAGAAAAGAGAGAGAGAGGGATAGAGAAGAGAGAGAGGGAGGGAGAAGATAGAGGAGAGAGAGAGAGACAGATGAAAGAGGGAGGAATGAGGGAGAGAGAGGAGAGAGAGAGAGAGAGAGAGATGGACAGAGAGAAGAGAAAGAGAGAGAGAAGAGGAAGAAGAGGAGAGAGGGGGGGGGAGAGAAGAGAGAGAGAGAAGATAGAGGGATAGAAGAGAGAGAAGTAGGGAGAAGATAGAGGAGAGAGAGAGAGACAGATGAAAGAGGAAGGAATGAGGGAGAGAGAGAGGAGAGAGAGATGGACAGAGAAAGAGAAAGAGAGAGAGAAGAGGGAAGAGAGAGAGAGGAAGAGAGAGAGAGAGAGAAGATAGAGGGATAGAGAAGAGAGAGAAGATAGAGGAGAGAGAGAGACAGATGAAAGAGGGAGGAATGAAGGAGAGAGAGAGAGGAGAGAGAGAGATGGACAGAGAGAAGAGAGAGAGAGAGAGGAGGGGGAAGAGGAGATAGAGAAGAGAGAGAGAGAGAAGAGAGAGGGATAGAGAAGAGAGAGAAGTAGGGAGAAGATAGAGGAGAGAGAGAGAGACAGATGAAAGAGGGAGGAATGAGGGAGAGAGAGATGGACAGAGAGAAGGGAAGAGAGAGAGAAGAGGAAGAAGAGAGAGGAGGGGGAAGAGAGAGAGAGAAAGAAAGAGGTAGGAGATGGGTGAAAAAAGGATAAAGGGAGAGATCAAAATAATTATTAAAAGGAAGGAAAGGTAAATGGAGAGAGAGAGAGGAAACAAATACAGAGAGGGAGTGAAGAGAGAAAGGAAATGGAAAAAGAGCGAGGGAAAGAAAGAGAAGGGGAATGGAGAGAGGAAGAGGAGATAAACAGATAAACAAAAGTTGCTGGGTTTCAGATGACATCATAACATTCTACAGACCAATGACCTGAAACTAAAATATTTGATTTTTAAAAGGGAATATTGTTTGACTAGTGCTGCGATCTTCATTACCTTTCATTTACCAATAATAAGCATAATTTATGTATTTGTCTGATGATCACCTGCAGGTTTTTGCTTGTTGTCACGGGGATAGTGAGATTAATGCTCATTAATCTGTAGATTGTGTTGTTTGTTGTAGAATGTGGTTGTTGTCGTTGGGTTGTTGTTGTAAATAGTTGTTGTGTTGTTGTAATTGTGGAGCGGTTTGTCGGGTGATTAGTGACTTTAAAACTGTGAGAAAGAAAAATAAGCAAAGTTTAGTCACAGAACATGAACTTCAGCCTGAGAGAGAGAGAGAGAGAGAGAGAGAGAGGGAGAGAGAGAGAGCAAGAAGAGGGAGAGAGAGAGGAGAGAAGAGAGAGGAGAGGGAGAAGAGAGAGGAGAGGGAGGAGGGAGAGAGAGAAGAGAGAGCGAGAAGAGGGAGAGAGAGAGGAGAGAAGAGAGAAAAAGAAGAGAGAGAGAGGAGGAGAGAGAGAGAGAGAGAGAGAGAGGAAGAGGAAGAGAGAGGGGGAAAGAAAGAGGGAGAGAAAGAGGAGAGAGAGAAAGAAAAAGAGAGGAGAGGGAGAGGAGAGAGAGAGGGGGAGAGAGAAGAGAGATGAGAGAGGGAGAGAGAGGAGAGAAGAGGAGAGAGAGGGGGGAGAAGAGGGAGAGAGAGAGGAGAGAGAGAGAAAGAAAAAGAGAGGAGAGGGAGAGGAGAGAGAGAAAAGAGAGAGAGATGAGGGAGGGAGAGCGAGAGAGAGAAAAGAGAGAGAGGGGGGGTAGAGAGGAGAGGAGAGAGACAAGAGAGAGAAAGAGGGAGAGAGAGAAAAAAGAGAGAGAGGGGAGGGAGGGAGGGAGGGGGAGAGAGAGAGGAGGGGGAGAAAGAGAAGAGAGGAAGATAGGGGAGTAGGCGGGAGGGGGAGGGAGAGAGAGAGAAAGAGAAAGATAGAGAGAAGAGAGAGAAAGGGGGGCAGAGTGAGAGAGGTAGAGGAGAGGGGGAGAGGGGGGTTAAAGAGAGATGAGGAAGAGAGAGAAAAGAGGGAGTCAGAAGGAAAGAGAGAAAATGAGAGGAGGGAGACAGGGTTAGAGAGAAGAGGGGGGAGAGAGGGGGTGGGAGAGAAAGAGGAGAAAGAAAGACACAGAGCAGGGAGAAGAGAACAGATAGAGAGAAATAGAAAGAGAACAAGAGTTGGAAAAAGAGTAAGGAACAAAAACAAGATGTGGGAAAAGGAGAGAGATAGACGGTAAAAAGAGAGAGAGATAGTATAAGAAAAAGAGATATGCATATGGTGAAGAGAGAAAGAGAGAGAGATCTTAAGGGAGAAAAGAAAGAAAAACTGAGAAGAAAAAAGATTTTTGACACCATGACCAAACAAAGTAACACAAGAGGAGAGAGAGAGAGAAGAGAATGGAAGAGAGAGGAGGGGAGGAACGCTGATAGTTTGGAAAGGAGAGGAATGAGAGTCGTGGAGAGAGAGAGACAGAGAGAGAGAGAGATGGAGAGAAGATGATGGGAAACACATGCACATATTTGGGCAGTGACTCCATCTGTACGCTCCATCTGCAGAAACAGAGAGAGAGAGAGAGAGAGAGAGAGGGAGGAAAGAGAGAGAGAAGGAGAGATGTAAGAGAAGGAATTCTTGTTACACTGTGTTCTGAGTTTTGCTGTGGTCGGTCGAGAACAAGAAGAGTCAGCAGCAGCTTTCTTAAAACTGTTGGATTTTTTAATGCTTTGTGCTGCGGCTTCTCTGATTGGCTGTGGCCGTCGCTGCGGCTTCTCTGATTGGCTGTGAGGAGGGATGTTGGGCTGAATGTAAAATATCAGTTTGTGTCTGTTACACGGTAAAAAGTCATAAGGTCGATGAGTTAATGTACTTAAGTCTTTGTGTTGATTTAACTCCACAACGTGAGTTAAAGATGTTCAACTTTTAAGTTATGAGGGAGAGAGAGAGAAAGAGAATAGAGCAAGAAAGAAAGAGAGAGAGAAAGAGATAGAGCAAGAGAGAAAGAGAGAAAGAGAATAGAGCAAGAGAGGAGAGGGAGAGAAAGAGAATAGAGCAAGAGAGAGAGAGAGGCGAGGGAGAGAGAGAGAAAGAGAATAGAGCAAGAGAGAGAGAGAGAAAGAGAATAGAGCAAAAGAGAGAGAGGAGAGGGAGAGAGAGAAAGAGAAAGAGCAAGAGAGGAGAGGGGAGAGAGAATAGAGCGAGAGAGAGGAGGAGAGGGAGAGAGAGAGAAGGAGAAAGAGCAGAGAGAGAGAGGGAAGAGAGAGAAAGAGAAGAGAATAGAGCAAGAGAGAGGAGAGGAGAAAAGAAAGAATAGAGCAAAAGAGAGAGGAGAGGGAAGGGGGACAAGAAAAGGGGGAGGGAGAGAAAGAGGAGAGAGAGAGTAATAGAGACAGTGAGTCAGAGAGAGAAAAGAGTGAAAGTGAGAGGGGGGTTAAAGGGAGAGGGGGAGAGAAATAGGAGAAAGAGAGCAAGGGAGAGAGCAGACAGAGAGAGGGTGAAAGAGAGAGAGAGAAAAAGAGAGACACAGAGAGGAGAGGGAGAGAGAAAAAAGATAAAAAGAGGGAGGGATGAAAAGTAGAGAGAAAGAGAAAGTCAGAGATTGACAGAGAGACAGGGAAAGAGAGATAGAAAGAGATGGAAAGAGGAGGGGAGGAAAAAGAGAGTGAGAAAGAGGGAGAGAGGGAAAAGAGGGAGTAATAGAGGGAGCAGTTCAGAGAGAAAACAGACAGAAAGGGAAGTAGAGAAAGTCAAAAAGTTGAGAAAAAGAGAGAGTACCAAAGAGTGTGAGAGAGAGAGAGGGAAGGAGAGAGAGAAGGAGAGAGAGAAATAGAGAGAGAAAAGAGATAGAAAGACGGAGGGAGAGAGCGAGAAGAGAGGAAAGGATGGAAAGGGGAGAGAGGGAGAGAGAAAGAGAGAGGGAGAGGTTATTGAGATGTAATGTCATGTGAACAGAAGCTTATGTCGTTAATTAACTTAACGATCTTAATATGATAGTGTATATATTCACTGAAATTACTGAGTTTATGTATCTAAATGAGCTTTACCTGAAATAAAAACCTGCTCCTGTGGTTTCCTGCTGTGAATGACCTTTGACCTCCTAATGGCACTTTCCTGTTTGAATCTGTCTGTTTTCATTTACACGGCTGCACGTTCTCTCCTTCATTTAGATAAGTAGAGAGAGAGAGAGAGAGAGAGAGAGAGAGAATTTGTTTTGTAAGAAGCTGATTTGCTTTGTGTACAAACTGTGACACACAAATAAACTTATAGCCTCGCCTTAAAGTGAGAAAAAAGAGGAAAGGGGAAGGGAAGGATGTAAAACAAGAGGGAGAGAAAGAGGGAAAGAGAGAAAAGGAAAAGAGAGAGAGGTGAGAGAAAGAAGAAACAGACTGTAAGAGAGAGAGAGCAAAAGAGAAGATAGAGGGAGAGAGAGATGAGAGACAGAGAGAAAGGGAATAGAAAGAAGAAAGAGGGAGGTAGAGCTAAAAGGGAGGGAGAGAAAAGGAAAAAGAAAGATAGGGGAGAAGGGAGAGAGAAGAGAGCTAGAAGAAAGAGACTAGAGAGAGACAGGAGAGGAAAAGAGAGAAAAGGTGGATTAAGAGAAGGACAAAAGAAGAGGAAATTGAAGATAAAGAGAGGGAGAGAGAGGAGGGCTGATGAAAAGAAAGAGAAGAGCGAGTAAGATAAACAGAGAAGGGGAGAAGTTCAATCAGCGAGAGAAAGAAAGAGCTAGAAGATAGAGAGATAATGAGAGGGATTAGAAAGAAGAGGAAAATAGAGAGAAAAGTGAAAGGGATAAAACGGAAGAAGGGATAAAGAGAGAGAAGAAGGTGAAAGATATTGGAGAGAGAGCAAGAGAAAAAACGAAAGAGAAGACAGAGAATAATAAAAGAGCGAAAGAAACGGGGGGGGGGGGGGGGTGAAGAGAGAGACAAAGATGCAGTGAGAGCTGGAGAAGAGAAAGAGTAAAGTCTGAGAGAGAGAGAGAGGAGAGAGAGAGGAGAGAGAGAGAGAGAGAGAGAGAGAGTGTATGGTTTCCAGATGTGAGTCAGTGGAAGTATTTACACAATAAAACAGACGTTTACGACTCGCAGACACAAAATGGAGGCTGAGATCTGCTGCTTTCTTCTCTCACTGTTTGAAGAAGTTTAGCCACGTGTCATGTTTCTGTGAGTTACAGTTGTTCACAAAATACTCCAACATTATTTAGAAGAATGTAAACTTCCTCTGCAAAAAAGTGACATGAACTCAAAGTCTGCAGTTCAGACTCTCATGTTAAAGCTCCTGATTTTACTTCTTTAAAATGTAAATAAACAGAAATATTTTGATTTAAGCTTCCTACATCAGTCACATGTCTTGCTCATTCATTCATTACAATGTGTTTTAAGCTTTTTTCACAGCTTTTAAGAGGGAAATGTGATCAGCAGTTAGCCAAAATGCTAACAACCATAAGTACACGTGCAGTTCGACTCTGGTGCTATAATTGACCGTTTGCACCTACGTCACATGATCACGTGTCTGCGCCATGATGGAGGGCAGAAGTGCGTGTACGCAGCATTACAGGAAGCGCAAAACTGACACATTCTCACATGTTTTCTTATTTTTAGTAAAGAAAGCTGCTGGATGCTTCTAGCTCATGTTCAGTCCATTTGTCTGTGGAAGTAGGACGTCTTTTAGTTGAAGCACAAAGCAAGATATTTGGAAAAGTTAATGAATGCAGCTGATCCATGCCCTCTTCCTCCTGCTGTGTTTGCTGATTTAATAAAAAGTACAAGTTTGCATGACTTTATTCCTCATGATTTGTACCATTCTGTGGTAAACAGGGTTTTGTCTCACACTGAAGCAGATTTAAAAGGTTTTGAGTCACTTGGCTGTAGATGGGGTGACCACCTCAAAAACTCCAAAAAGTGGGACAGGTTTGGGGATTTGGTAACCTGGCTCACGCCAGATGGATCTGTGTTGAACTCCTATCTGAGTTCTCACTATATCCATCTGGGACTTGACTCGCTGAAAGCGTTCGAGAAAAGGCGGGGCGTTTAGTGAAATACTTCGAGCTGATTGGGTGAGCGGCCGACCTTATTTGAGCTTAGCCAATCACAGCAACAACTCGTAATGGTGTATCCAATGTCTGCTTGGGATAGAACAAGTACGTGTCACACATACTGCTCTTCTATCAAAAATAAATTACTCTGTATTTCTGCTGAAACCGCATCAAAAGCAGCAGAAACACGTACATCCACGGAAGCCGCCGTCTTTGCTTGAATCAGACTCGGCTGCGGCACCGGGGAGCTAACGGCCCGTGTTAGCTGGCCCTGCTACAATGTGATTGGTTCAAAACCACGCTGCTGTGATGTGATTGGGCTGGTCATCGCTTGGTTCGGACTCTCAAACCAATCGAGCCGGACGAAGGCCAGATGGTTTATCTAGTGTTTGTGAATTCACAAATACCGCGAGATAAACCATCTGGCTGGCCAGGTTAGGGATTTGGTGGGACATAGTGAGATGGAATAAACCTGTTTTGAACTGAATTTACTGTTTTAACTAAATCAATCAGAGATCATATACATACATGCACAGGATGTTTTGAAGTTTTATGAATAGTCTACATAGATACTTATTTGTTGAAAAATTAGGCTATTTAGAGCAGGTAGTCGATAGGCTGACTGTGTTATAATGTTTCTCTTCCTGTTTCCAGTTTCTCAGAGTGGTGTCAGTCGTTTCTTCTCCTCTGTATGTGGGCTGCTCCTCAGGTCAAAGTTCAAGTGTTCATGATGTGCAGCTGTAATTAGACCCAGTCCTAAGCGTTTCCTGGACCAGACTAGAGTCTGTAATCCAGTCTGAGCTGCAGGCAGGTCCCAGGACAGTCCACACCTGACCCAGCATGAAGCTCAGACCTGGTTCAGACCTGCTTCAGACCTGGTTCAGAACTGGTTCAGACCTGGCTCAGACCTGGTTCAGACCTGGTTTAGTTCTCATAAGGATGGTGTCACTGTTGACTCTTGACAAAGCTCATATGTAAATGTGGATTAAGCGGCACATTCCACAGCTTTGAGCGCAATAAGAGATTTTTAATAAGATAGTCTTTGAGTTTTTTGTAACCTGCCAATCTTATATGTTTCTGTCCAGTTTTTATAGTCATCTCAGTCATATCATATCCTGATATTTCTGGTCATGGTAATCACAACATGGCAGTTTCATACCACTGCAATCCTCATTCTGATCTGTTTCAGTCCTAGTGTTTTAGGCTAGCAAAGTAAAAGTGCAGGTTGTAGATTCCAAATACTTTTAGCACTTTTCACTATGTTGGCCCGATGCATCAGCTGGTTTCATGGCACTTTGTGGAAGCTGCTGAGTGTTTGTTTTAGAGTAAGCAAAAACTTTTTTTTTTTTGTGATTTATTAACTAATGCAGTCCAAGGCTTGATCAAGTAAGCAATAAACGAGGAGTCGTGCGTTATGCAGTTTTAACGCACGACATAGAGTCTCCGCGGAGTGCGTTAAAACTGCATAACGCACGGCTCCAAGTTGTTTATTGCGCTTATACCACGGCTACAAAGTGTAATAGCTCACCTGTGGACATTAAAATTGTGCTTATGATATGTTAAGTTCCTCTTCACAGATAGAAGTTGTTTACATTTGGTTGCCTGTTGTCATAGTGATGAGCCTGGCTTAACGAAATTATAGCAACTGTTGCCATGAAAAAAATAGAATGCATAAGTTGTTCATTTAGTTTATAATGATACAAAAATTATAAACAACAAATGTAATTTATTTAATGAGAATAAATGTTTAATGAGATTAAACATAGAAACCCTACAAAATCAAAGATAAAACATCAGACTTAGATTTAGAGATTAAACTGGACATTTCCATTAATGATACAGTTAATAAGGGACACACTAGATAGAACATAGCTCCATGCTTTTCTCTCTTTGTCTCTTGCAGAAAAGCTCCTACACACTTCTTCTCTTTGATTTTGCTTTGTCTCCTCTTCTTCCCATTCTTCAAAATTTTGATGGTCCAAAAATATTAAAATGTACATTAAAATCAATCATATTTTTGGCTCACTTTCTCATCTGGCAGCATTTATTTACTCGTTGTTATGGTGACTGCCACAGAGCAGTGATTTGGAATGTGATTTGGCTGTTGCCTGAACTACCTGTGCGTTATGCATTCTTAACACACGGCAGTTAGCATTGGCATTCTCAATGACCGTGGTATGATGGTGCGTTCCAGTCGTCCTCGGAGGTCGGAACACGGACCTCAGAGTGATGCTTTCTCCCAGTGTTGTGTGTTCCAGTGGTTAAGTCGGATTACTTTTATTATTGTAATGAGCCAATCAACTAAATAGCTTGGAAACTGCCCAGAACAGCCAAAATACAGATGTCTTTATGTCAGTTTATCAACTCGGACATTGCTGTTACATTTAAAGTTTGCATTGCAAGAGTGAATTTCTGCTTTTGTTTACATTAGCTCCGTGTAGCCGTTAGCAACATTAGCATTGCAGCACATAACAGCAAGTTTATAACGGCAGACGCTCATAACCAGCGTAGGAACAAAGTCACAGAGGAGAGTGAACTGTAGAGACAAACTAAAGACAAAATAACACAGGTACGATCAGTAGTGAAGCTGTCGGAGGTTTTTCTTTCTCAAAACGCAGGGCGCTGCCATGTTCCATTTTCTACCTCGGACGCTGAAATTCTCTCCGAGGATCCGAGTGGGAAGTCCGAGTTTGAGGGCTGTTCCAGTGAGAATTTACAAGTCGGAACTCAGATGATCCGAACTCCGAGTACCACTGGAACGCACTATAAGCATTCTTAACACACGGCAGTTAGCATTGGCATTCTCAATGACCGTGGTATAAGTTACAATAACGTCACTATCATTGGACTGCTTCTAGTCAGTGTCGCCAACTTTCTGCTTTAAAAGCATTTCTGACACACATGATAATAGCAGGTTGGATTTGCATTCACTAGTGTACTGTTCTGAATGTTTTCAACTCTTTGAGCTTCTCAAAATGACTTTATTCTGGACAGGAAACAGGACAGGCTAATGTGTGCTAGGTTGTTAGCATAACTTTTCACTGATAGTATTTGGTCCCTGCGGCTCAGTATCTTGGCTGTGTAAACTCGGTGCGCTTTACTGTGCATGAGGGTCACTTTTGGGGCCACATAACCTGATTTATAGAAACTTTTACATCTTACGATTTATTTTTTTCCACTTTCATTTTTGAGTGAAAATGTACGGAAGTCCAGAGCTGCCAGTGTGGAGTAAACATTTTTCCAGCTTTCTCGTTATAACGACTTTATATTACGTTCAAACGACAATATTCTCGTTATTACGACTTTTTATTTACGTTCAAACGAGAATATAATGTCGTTATAACGACTTTTATTTACGTTAAAACGAAAATATATTCTCGTTCGAACGACTTTTTTTATGATAAACAGACTGCTCTTCCCATGTTGCGCCACAAGCTGGATGGCTCAGAGCCCTGTACTACGAAGCTAGATTTGGGGTTTAGTACGTCAGTTCTGGGTTAAACCTGGTCTGGTCCTACGAAACTGGATCACTTCCTATCGGGGCAGATCTCTATGGCAACATGCAGCAAACTCATAACCTGCTCTGCAGAGTTCTGAATAAGTTAAAAAGACGAGGCGCTGGCCAATCAGAGACGATCGAGAATTTAGGCCTTTGCGAAGAGACGGGGGAGAGAGAGAGAGAGAGAGAGAGAGAGAGAGAGAGAAGAGAGAGAGAGAGAGAGAGAGAGAGATGAGAACGGCAGCGGAGAAATGAGGAAAGACGAAAGTCGGCGTATTTTATATCAAAGCGATGCACGTATTTAAAGAGGAGCCATGAGATCTTATATGTAGCAGTAACACTGAAGAATCCTGTTTAATCTGTGTGATGATTAATAAACGGAGCATCATGGGAAGGGCTGTCTATTTTTCATTAAAAGTCGTTCGAACGAGAATATATTCTCGTTTGAACGTAAAAAAAAGTCGTTTGAACGTAAATAAAAAGTCGTAATAACGAGAATATTGTCGTTTGAACGTAAATATAAAGTCGTTATAACGAGAAAAGCTGGAAAAAATGTTTACTCCACACTGGCAGCTCTGGACTTCCGTAATCCGTAAAAATGCTTGAAAATTGGAGATTATCATCGACCGACCCTTGTGTCTTCAGATAATTCATTACATTGTTTCTACCTTTACAAATGTGGGTGTGGCCAACCTACAAATCAAAATCTTTTCTGATTCTGATAAGACGAGCTGGAGTCACATGTTTTGTATAATGTGAACGACAACATAAAACAAATTGTAATTAGTGAAAAAAATCTGAATTGAGAATCGGACCTGCAGTTCATATTTGACTCTTGTTGGTTCTGTTCACCACTCCGCTTCATCTCTGCTCACTGATTGGTCGATTGTACTTCCTGGTTTTGGAGAATCGTCAGCAGTTCTTCACACCTGATGTAATAGCTGATGTTTAAGTCTGTTTCAGTCACTAGACATGATCTTGTCCTGCAGATTTCACTCTGAATTCATAGTCCACTGCTGGCTTTGGTTTAGTCCAGGTCTGGTGCAGGTTCAGTCCAGGTCTAGTCCAGGTCTGGTGCAGGTCCTGAGTGGGTCTGATGATCACAGGGAGCGTTCACAGACACAGAGGAGGACTGATGAAAGGACTGTCTGCTCTGAACCTCCTCCTCCTCTCTCTGTCTGACTTACAAACACTCAGTCTGCTAAAAACACAACAAAGAAAAGAGTAAGTAATAAAGTTAATCAAGATTAATCAACAATGTGTTACTAAAGACTAAAAGATCTGCATGTTATTGTGGAGAGTCTGTGTGTGGAGAATGTAAAGTGAGCAGAACAGGTTTGTAAATAAAAGTTTGTGTGAAGTTTGAGTGAGAGCAGCTGGAGTCACTCAGGACCTTTATCACTGAAACTGTATCTGCTGTTACAGCTGTGTTTTCTCTACAAACTACACACTCATGTTTAAGAGAGAGAGAGAGAGGGGGAGGGAGGGGGGGGAGAAAGAGAGGGGAGAGGGGGGGGGGAGGAGTGAGAGAGAGAGAGAGAGGAGAGAGAGAAAGGGGGAGAGAGAGGGAGAGAGAGAGAGAGAGAAGAGAGGGAGAGGAGAGAGAGGACAGGGGGAGGGAGAGAGAGAGAGAGGGAGGGAGGGAGGGAGGGAGGACAGGGGGAGGGAGAGAGAGAGAGGGAGGGGGAGAGAGAGAGGACAGGGGGAGGGAGAGAGAGAGGAGGGAGGGGGAGAGGGAGAGAGGAGGGGGGGGTGGAAGGGGAGAGGAGAGGGAGAGAGAGAGAAGAGGGGGGAGATGGGAGAGAGAGAGAGAGAGGAGCAAAGCAGAGGAGGGGGGAGGGAGGAGAGAGAGAGGGAGAGAGAGAGACAGGGGGAGGGAGAGGGAGAGAGGAGGGGGGGGAAGAGAAGGAGAGAGAGATGGGGGGGTTGGGGTAGTGGAAGGGAGAGAGAAGAAGAGAGAGGGGGAGAGGGAGAGAGAGAAGAGAGAAAAAGAGAGAGAGGGAGAGGAGAGAAGAGGAGAGAGAGGGAAGAAAGAGAAGGTGAGAGGGAGAGAGAGAGGAGAAGAAGAGAGGGGAAGGAGAGGAGAAGAAAGAAAGGAAAGGAGGAGAGTGGAGAGAGAAGAGAGAAGAGAGGGAGGGGGAGAGAGGGGGGAAAAGAGAGAGAGAAGAAGAGGAGAGAGAAGAAGAGAGAGAGAAGAGAAGGAGAGGCGCAGAGAGGAAGAGAGGGGAGGGGAGAGAGAGAGAAAAGAAGAGAGAGAAAGAGAGAGAGAAGGTTGTAAGAGAGGGGAGAGAAAGAGAGGAAAAAGAAAAGAGCGGGGAAGGAGAGGAAGAAGAAAGAAAGGGGAGGAGAGAGAAAATGAGAGAGGGGGGAGAGGGGTGGCAAGGAGAGAAAAAAAGAAACAGAGAGAGATAGAGAGAGGAGAGGGGGCGAGAAGGGGAGAGAGAGACGGGGCAGAGAGAGAGGAAAGAAGAAAGAGAGAGGGGGAGGAGGAGGAGGAAGAAAAGAGAGAAGGGAAGAGAGGGGAGAGAGTGAAGAAAAGGGGGGAGGACGAGAGGGGGTGGAGAGGGGGTGGCAGGGAGAAAAAAAAAAAAAAAAGAAAAAAAAAAAAAATAAAAAGAAAAAAAAAAAAAGAAGATAAGAAGAAAGAAAAAAAAAAAGAAAGAAAAAAAAAAAGAAAAAAAGAATATTAAGAAAAAAAAAAAAAAATAAGAAAAAAAGGGGGAAAGGGAGGGGAATAGGGGGGGGGAAGAGAAGAAGAGAAAAGGGGAAGAGAGGAAGGCGGAGTGAGAGAAAGGAGCGAAGAGGAAGAAAGATGAGAAGAGAAGATGACTGGAAGAGAAGAAAATGGGAGAAAGAAAGTCAAAAAACAAGGGGTGGAGGGGAGAGGATAAAGAAAGCAAGTCAAGAAAGAAAGAAAAGAGAGACAGAAATATCAGTGAGGGAGAAGGAGAGAGAGATGGTGAGAACAAAAAAAATAAACCTTAAGTTTATTATCAGCTTTTTCCATAAGATTCAAACAAAAGCCTGTCTCTGATTAGCCGATCCACCTGTCAATCACAGTGGCCATACTTTTTTCTTTTATAAATTAAATAATCTTACTTTTATTTGCATTTTCTTCTTTTGCCTTGACAAGCCAAACTAGCACTAAACTTTCCACATCCACAGTAAAACTTGTCCTCCGCTTGTCCTCCTGGTCTCTCTGGGTCAAACCTTGTCCTGGGTGTGGTAATTACAGCTTGTGGCCGTGCTGCTAGTGCTGCTAAGTGCTACGTTAGCGTTAGCCTTGTGTATATACATGTGTTTGGTCGGAGCTGTGGCCTGAGGCTTTGTCCTGTTTCTGTTTCGGAGGTTTGGATCTGAAGGCCTGAGGTCACTTTAACAAGAGCTTTTAAGACCTGAGCTGAGGAACGAGAGGTTTAAGATGGACGAGAGAGAGAGAGAGAGAGAGAGAAACATGGTGGATTTGAGATGATTTGGAGGATTTATACAAATAATTTCATAATAATTTGCTCCTCCTCTCCTCTCTCTGTCTTTTCTCTCTCTCTTCCATCTCTCTCTCACCTTCCTCTCTTCTCTCCCCTCTTTCTTTCTCTTTTCTCTCTTTTCTTCCTCTTCTTTCTTTCTCTCTCCTCTCTCTTCTTTCTTTCTCTCTCTCTCTTTCTCTTTTCTTCTCTTCTCTCTCGCTCCCCTCTTTTCTTTCACTCTCTTTTTTCTCTTCTTTCTCTCCCTCTCCTTTCTCTCTCTCCCTCCTGCTCTCTCTTCTTTGTTTTTTCGCTGTCTCTCTTCTCTCCTTTCTATCTTTTTCTCTCCCGTCCCCCTCTCTCTCTTCTCTCCTCTCTCTCCCTTCCCCTCTCTCTCCTCTCTCTTCTCTCCTTCTTCTCTTTTTCTCTCTCTTCTCCCCTTTCTCTCTTCTCTCTCTCCCCTCTCTCTCTCTCTTTTCTCTTCTCTCTCTCCCTTCCCCTCTCTCACTTCTCCTCCTTCTCTCTCATATCTCTCTCTTCTTTCTCTCTCTCTCTCCTTTCTCTCTCTTTCTTTTCTTTTCTCCCCCTCCCTTCTCGCCTCTCTCTCTCATCTCTTCTTCTTTCTCTCTCTCTCTCTCCTTTCTCTCTCTTTATTTTCTTTTCTCCCCTCCCTTCTCCCCTCTCTCATCTCTCTCTTCTTTCTCTCCTCTCTCCCTTCCCCTCTCTTACTTTTCTCTCTTCTCTTTCTCTCTCCCCTTTGTCTCTTTTTACCCCCCCCCCCCCCCTCATTACTTCTGCTTGAGTTTTGGAATTCCCCTTTTCACTTTGAGCAGCTGTGAACCTGAATCTGACTTAATCTGAAATGTAATTATGTGTGCACTGCTCTGCCTTGTACAAACACATCTGCTCCACGCTGTGTCTGGCAAACTGTGGGATTAAACCTTAGTAAAATGTATTATTCTTGTGTAACTTCTCTTAATGAAGCTTCTTGGTTTGTATGAGATCTTTAGTAGCTTCTACCTACACAAGATGGCCGCCGGAACTAGACTTTGATGCTTAGAGAAGAGAAGAAGGGCGGGGGGGGGAGAGAAGAGAGAGAGATGGAGGATGGGAGAGAGAGAGAGGGAAGAGGGAGAGAATAAAAGAGAGAGGGAGGGTGAGAGAGATGGGGTGGGGAGAGAGGGAGAGAAGAGGGGAGAGAAAAAAAAAGAGAAAGAGATTGAGGATGGGAGAGAGGGAAGAAATAAAAGAGAGAGAGGGGGAGAGAGAGAGGAAGAGGGGAAAGAAAAAAGAGAGAGATAAGGATGGGAGAGAGGGAGAGAAGGAGGATGGGGAGAGAGAGGAGAGGGAGGAATGAAAGAGAGAAAGAGAGGATGGGGAGAGAGAGAGAGAATAAAAAGAAGGAGGGAGGGAGCAGATATGGGGAAGGGAGAGAGAGGGAGAGTAAAAGAGAGAGGGAAGAGGAGAGGAGAAAATAGAGAGGGAAAGAGAGAGAGAGATGGAGGATGTGGATAGAGGGAAGAGGGGAGAGAAAAAAGAGAAGAGGGAAAGAGAGGATGGGAGAAAGGAGGGAAGAGAATAAATAAGAAAGGGGAGAGAGAAGAGGAAGAGAGAAAAAAGAGAGGAGGGAAAAGAGGATGGGAGAAGAGAAAGGGGACGTGAGGAGAGAGGGGAGGAAGCAGAGAAAGAAGAAGAGAGGGGCGAGGAGAGGGGGAGAAGAGGGGGGGGGGTAAAGAGGATGGGGAGAAGTGAGGAGAGGGGGTGGAGGAAGAGGGGGGAGAAAGGAGAGCGAGAAAGGGGGAGGAGAGGCAGAGAGCAGAGAAGAGAGAGGAGAAAGAAAGAAGAGAGGGGGGAGAGAGGGACTGAGAAAGAGAGAGAGTGAGAAAGAAGGGAGAGAAAGAGGAGAGGGAGAGAATGGGAGAGAGTGGGAGAGGGGGTGGCAGAGAGAGAAAAAAGAAGAAAGAGAGAGAGATCAGGGGGGAGAGAGAGAAAGATTGAGAGAGAGAGGAAACATGTAGAGTTGTGTACTGTACTGTATTTATAATGTTTGTGATTGGGGCCGGATCAGATTTTTTAGGGCCCATTTGGCACCCGGGCCTTAAGTTGAATAGGCCTGATTCTTTCTTTAAATAAAACTAGACACTTGTAGGTCTCATTTGCAGTACAACACGTCATAATCCAGTTGTGCAAAGTTTTTTATGAAGCTGTTTAAAATGAGTAAAAAGACCTGGCACTGAAGAGTTAAATACACACAATGAAGACACATTATGAACTGGTACTAAGTCGATTTTTCCTAATTCAGATGAGTGTTTCATTGGTCTAAGCAGTTCATTTTCCTCTGTGTGTTTCGTGTCCTTGTGGTAAAACAGTAACTCTCTCTTGAAACAGACTGAAGCTTCATTCTCGTCACAACACAGTCGCTCTGTTTCCTTCTGAAGACGTGACTTCATCTTCCACTCACACAAGAGAAGAGCTGCTGCTGTTTTATGGAACTGTTTAGAGCTATTTTCATTTATACAGAGTCATCATTTCAACTGTGGTTTTACTTAAAGAAGATTAAGATTGTTCTCACTGGAATAGTCAAGTAAAGCGTTTAGTACTGTGACTCTGAAGGACAAAATACAAATTCAGAACCACAAAACACAACAAAGTAGATACAGCCAAGCTTTGTCTTAATGTTATAATGTGCTGCAATGAAGTAGTTGTTTGTGTTTTCAAATTTTGATGTGTGTTTTTGTATTTTGGGTGCATGGTTTGAATTTGGTGCATGTTCTTTAAGTTGCGTTTGTGTTTTTTTCAATTTCCGTATGTGTTCTTATATTTTGTGGCATGTTTTTGAATTTTGGTGCGTGTCTTTGAATTTGTGTTTTTGTATTTTTGTTGCGTGTTTTAAAGTTTTCAAATGTTGGGTCGTGATTTCGAAATTGAGTTTTATGATTTGTGTGTATTTTAGAATTTCAATTGCATTTTCAAATTTTGGAGCGTGTTCTCACATTTTTGATTTTGATATTGCATCCGGAAACTAGGATTGTTTAGTCGAAGCGTGACTTGTATTTTTGTTTATTATCTTGGCAAAAGAGAAGTGTTCACTAACACACACACTTTCTCTCTCTCTGTTCTTTCTCTCTTTCTCTATTTTTGTTATCTCTCAACCCCCTCTCTTCTCTCTCTCTCTCTCTTGTTCTTTCTTTCTCACCCCCTCTTTTCTCTCTTTTTTATCCTCCTCTCTCTCTTTCCCTCCCTCTCTCTTCTCCCCCTTTTTCTCGCTTTCTCTCTTTTTGTGTCTCTTTCTTTTTCTCTCTCCCTCTCTTTGTCTCTCTCTCTTTCTTCTCTCTCTCTTTCTCTTCTCCCTCTTCTCTCTCTACTTCATCTATCTCTACCCACTCTTCTTCCTTGTTCTCTTTTTTCTCTCTCTCTTTCTCTCCTC
>JBBPFD010000192.1:0-106888 GCA_038363315.1 Mugilogobius chulae | reverse complement strand
GATAGTTGTAGAGAGGAGAGAACGAAGAGAGGAGTAAGAGGAGAGACACAGACACAGAAGTGACACAAAGAAAAGAAGCAGGAGAATCATTGACCAAGACTATGACCTGCTGCTCTCATAAACGTGTCTGAACCACAGACTGTAGTGTCCATCACACGTTGAACTACTCATTTTACTCAAACAAAGTTAAAATCACGCATCATGTAACAGGCTTTTGTACTTTAGAGACAGAAATATACTAGAGCACATTCAGTTTGTTTAATTTATGCCAAGAGGGTTGTAAAACTTGAAAATAGACTTGTCTCCACAGTATAAGGTCATCACTGCTCTACTTCCTGATATTTTCAACAGATTTTCAAACTTTTCTTCACAAACCTGTTCTTGATTTGTGTAAAACTATTATTTATATTTACAACAGGCATTAACCTAATACATTCAGTTAAAATAAAGAAACTGTAAGACTGTAAGACCGCCTGTGCCTGTGACGTGTTGTTTCTGTCTACAGCTGGTCTAAACCCGGTCTAAAGCATACCTAAAACAGGTCTAAACCCGGTCTAAAGCATACCTAAAACAGGTCTAAACCTGGTCTATCCTAAAACAGGTCTAAACCCGGTCTAAAGCATACCTAAAACAGGTCTAAACCCGGTCTAAAGCATACCTCTAAAACAGGTCTAAACCTAAACGGTCTAAAGCATACCTAAAACAGGTCCCGGTCTAAAGCATACCTAAAACAGGGTCTAAACCGGTCTAAAGCATACCTAAAACAGGTCTAAACCCGGTCTAAAGCATACCTAAAACAGGTCTAAACCCGGTCTAAAGCATACCTAAAACAGGTCTAAACCCGGTCTAGGTTGGTTCTCTCACTGCTCTTGTCACTGCAAAGAGTCCTGCAGCTCTATTTTGCCCTTTGTCTTAGCCTTGGTCTTAATTATTCCTCTGTTGGCCACTAGAGGCTCTCTCCAGGCGCTTTACTCTGTCAGTGTAGAAGGTGTGGCTTCAGTCAGATGTGGGGGTACAGTTTCCTTCAGTGAACCTGGGATATGTCACATCTGTGACAAGTGAGCAGCTGCATTAAGATCACAGGCAAAAGTGAACTGTAGCAGCAGCTTCAGTTTGGGGAAAAAGTGTAATAATAAAATGTATATGGTGAAAGTCTATTTCAGGGGTGCCCAACCTTTTTCAGCTCGCGAGCTACTTTTAGTCTGAGCACAGCCCGAAGATCTACCTTTGATTTACATTATTTTAGTCCTGATTAAGACACAGTTAGTTTTTTTTTAATAGTGCAATAATATTTATTAAAATGTAAGTTATAAACCTGTCAAAAATGGCACATTTATTTTTGAAAATAATGATTGTGGCTACAACTATAACAACAAAAAGTCATTAGAAAGTTCAAGCTATCCGAAACGCATTTGCGCACAGTGGATCATTCACGATTAAAGGGAGGGTGGATAGGTCAATCATTTCACTCTAATTTTGATAGCAAGTCAAGGGGAGCAGTCATTTTAATTCATAAAAAATGTTCCATTCACTATGTCCAAAACAGAGGCAGATTCCTCCCGCAGATATGTTATTGTAACAGGCAGGTTATATGATACTCCTGTTATTTAGCGAATGTTTATGCACCCAATTGGGATGATCATGCTTTTTTTACAAAATTTTTTGGCTCGACTACCAGAAATGGATACGCATCAACTTATTTGGGAGGGGATTTTAATTGTTGTTTTTCTGCTTTGGACCGCAGCTCACGTCACCCTACATCTGTATCTAAATCTGCCCAAACAATTGAGCTTTTTCTTCAAACATATGGTATAAGGTGATGTTTGGCGTTTTTTGAATCCCACCTTAGATCATATTCTTTTTTCTCACCTGTTCATAAACATATTCACGGATTGATTATTTTTTTATTGATAGAAATCTGATTCCTCTTGTCACCCAATGTGATTACAATGCAATTATTATTTCGGATCATGCTCCACTATCTTTAACATTGCAATTACCTGTGTCACAATCCTCCTATCGCCAGTGGCGACTAAATACTCAGTGGCTTGCAGATGAAAAGTTTAGAGAGTTTGTTTCATCTGAAATAACAACTTTTTTAAGACATAACAAAACACCAGGAATGTCAAACTCTACAATATGGGAAACTATGAAAGCATATCTACGAGGACAAATCATTTCATTTTGTGCTCGGAAAAATAAAATTCAACGTGAAACCCTCAAAAGATTAACGGAAGACATATTGAATATAGATTCATTAATTGCTCATAATCCTTCGCAAGATTTATTAAAGCAACGAATGATGCTTCAGACAGAGTTTAATCTTTTATCTACTAAGCACACTGTGAATCTCCTAAATAAAACTCGTCATAAAACCTATGAGCATGGTGAAAAAATAGGTCGGATTTTAGCTCAACAACTACGTCAAAAGTCAGCGGCCCAGTGTATTTCTGAAATAAAGATGATAAGGATATTAAGCATATAAATCACTCAGAAATTAATAAAGTTTCACTGAGTTTTACTCTTCGTTATATACATCTGAATCACTCAGAGATGACGGTCAGTTTAAAACATTTTTTGATAAATTGAATCTTCCTACTGTAGACGAACAAGATGTTGTCAATTTAGATAAACCGTTTACTGAATCAGAATTTCTTCTGGCCGTAAAATCCATGCAAAATTGTAAGAGCCCTGGTCCAGACGGATTCCCAAGTGAATTTTACAAGATGTTCATAAAGGAGTTATCACCTGTCCTTCTTTCTGTATATCAAGAGTCATTTGTATCCAGTGTCTTACCTCAGACAATGCGACAAGCGATAATTTCACTTATTCTTAAAAAAGAAAAAAATCCTTCTGAATGTGGCTCCTATCGCCCGATTTCGCTATTAAATGTGGACAGCAAAATACTTGCAAAAATGATTGCTCAACGACTGGAAACTGTGATGCCCAAGTTGATCTTGGATGATCAGACTGGATTTATTAAGAATCGACACCTGTCTTCAAATATACGTAGGCTTTTAAATGTTCTTTATAGTCCCACTCCATCCAAGGCAACAGAGGTAGTAATAGCATTTGATGCTGAAAAAGCCTTTGATCGGGTGGAGTGGGACTTCCTCTTTTACACTCTGAAACGTTTTGGCTTTGGTCAAACCTTTATTCATTGGATTGAAATTCTTTACTCATTGCCTATGGCAGCTGTACGTACAAATAATAACGTTTCAGACTTTTTTCATCTTCAACGTGGAACTAGGCAGGGATGCCCTTTATCGCCCCTTTTATTTGCCTTAACAATTGAACTTTGGCAATAGCCCTGCGTAGTAATAATGACATAAAAGGGATTGTACGGAGTGGTATTGAAAATAAGGTGTCACTATATGCAGATGACATGCTTTTATATTTATCCGATCCAGAGTTGAGCTTACCAAAAGTGCTTGACCTACTAAATTCCTATGGAAAAATATCGGGGTACAAAATTAATATGCAGAAAAGTGAGCTTATGCCTGTTAATCACAGTTGCTCTGTCGCTTCACTTCGTGCTTTATCTCTACCTATAAAAATAAGCATGCACAAGATAAAATATTTGGGTATTTGGGTGACACAGAGGTTTACAGATCTGTATGAAGCAAATTTTTCCCCACTATTGAGAAATATTAAAGAGGACTTAGATCGTTGGAATCTCTTACCATTATCCTTGGGGGGAAGAATAAACATAGTTAAAATGAATATAATGCCGCGTTTTTTGTTTTTTTCCAGTGTATTCCAATATTTTTGACAGGCTCCTTTTTCTTATCTATTGATAAGCTTATTTCAAGTTTTATATGGAATAAAAAGCCTTCTCGTCTTAAAAAGCAAATTCTACAACGACACAGGCTACATGGTGGATTATCATTGCCCAATTTTCGATATTATTATTGGGCTGCCAATATTAAAAATATCTTATATTGGATTCAATTACCTCAAGGTGGACACGGTCCAAAGTGGCTTCAGCTTGAACATGCATCTTGTTCATCAATATCCTTACATGCTTTAGCATGTTCAAAGTTACCTCTTTCAAAACCTTTTTCTTCATATTGCAATAATCCAGTTGTCAAAACATTCTTTCAAAATATGGTGTCAATTTCGACGTGCTTTTTCTGCCTCTGATTTGTTAATTGATGCCCCACTTTTTAAAAATAATATGTTCGCTCCTTCAATGTCAGACAGTGCTTTTAAAATATGGTCTGACTGCGGTGTGGCTAAAGTTAAAGATCTTTTTGTGAATGGCACATTTGCTTCATTTGAATATTTAATAACTCAATTTAAGATTCCCCGCTCACACTTTTTCAGATTTCTACAATTCGTAGCTTTGTCTCATCACATTTTAAATGTTTTCCTTCATTGCCTGTGAAATCACTTCTAGATCAAATTTTGAAATTCGTCCCTGGTTTAAAGAGACTATTGGTAAGGTATACTCAATTCTTACATTGGATAATCTACTTCCTTTAAATAAATTAAAATCTAAATGGGAGGAAGAACTTAGCTCCAAAATAGATGATGATGTATGGCACGCTGCTCTCGACGGTATTCATTCATCTTCAGTCTGTCAACGACATAGAGTCATCCAAGTTGTCCACCGCTTACATTGGTCAAAAGTCCGGCTTGCACGAATACAACCAACAACAGATGAAATGTGCGATCGGTGTCGCATAGAACCTGGCACTTTATCTCACATGTTTTGGAGCTGTTCCCAGCTAGCATCTTTTTGGAGGACTATCTTTGTATTCTTCTCAAAGGTTTTGAAAACCCGTATTGAACCATCTTGTTTTAGTGTAATTTTTGGTGTAACTCAAGGGCTTGGCCTAAATGCTGCAGGTAAAATAATAATCGCATTTTCAACTCTCTTGGCTAGACGGCTCATTCTTATGAAGTGGAAGGACAAATCTCCACCAACCTTCAAACATTTTATTAATGATCTGATGCATTATTTAACACTGGAACAAATCCGTTACTCCATCCAAGGCAATAGTCAAACATTTTATAACACCTGGCAGCCTGTTCTCCAAATGGTTGAGGATATGGACTCTGACTATAATATAATTTAGTGACTTTTAGGATAGCCTAAGCCATTTGCTATCTGCTACATTGAGTTTTGTTTTTGTTTTTTTGTTTTTTATTATTATTTTATTTAAATAATTTCTTTTGTGTATCTATGTATCAATATGTATAAACTACATCACTTGTGTTTTCTGTTTACAATTTATGTGCTGGTGCAGGGTGGGAGGTGGGTGGGGGGGTTCTGTTCTGTTTTGTTGTTTAAAAGAAAAATTTCAATAAAAAGATATATCAAAAAAAAGAAAGTTCAAGCTATCCAAGTCACCTCACTGGAAGCACTTCAAACTACAGTATTATGAGTGATTGGTGATTACCATGGTAACAGTGAGGGGGAGGGGCTTGACAAAGTTAGAACGTTAACTTTTGTTTTTGACACGCATCAACAACAGCAAGCTGTTGGACAACAACACCGCGTGAGCAGGTAGGATTCTGTGGCACTACCTGTCTCCTCCTCCTGCTTCTCTCTCTTTCTCTCCTCCTGCTCCTCTCTCTTTCTCTCCTCCTGCTCCTCTCTCTTTCTCTCCTCCTGATTCTCTCTCTTTCTCTCCTCCTGCTCCTCTCTCTTTCTCTCCTCCTGCTCCTCTCTCTTTCTCTCCTCCTGCTCCTCTCCCCTCTGTTCTATCTCACCCCTATGAGCGCGTGTGTTCAGGAGCCGCGTTGGCAAGCGCTCAAGTGCTGTGCGGCTGCTGTGTGCTCCAACGAGCAGACAGTGGAGAATTCTTGCTGCCACATATAAATCTAGCGCTCGTATATTGCGGTTGTAATTCGCGCGTGTAGTACGCGCACACAGCGCTTGTTGATGCCGCGTGTAGTTCGCGCTTGTAATTAAGCCTATATCTCGCGGTTAAAGTTCGTATTAACAGACGGGGCTTTGGGAGCTACTTCCACTGCCTCAAAGATCCACTAGTCGATCGCGATCGACGGGTTGGGCACCCCTGGTCTATTTATATGACAGACTTTAACAACTTTGTCTAAAATGGGTCTTTTCTTTTACATAAAGCCTGTTGACTTCATAAAAAAGATCACTTGTCACAGACGTGAGCATGTGTCTGGTTCACTGAAGGAAACTGCACCCCCACATCTGTCTGAAGCCACATCTTCTACACTGACAGTGTATAGAGCCTGGAGAGAGCCCCTAGTGGCCAACAGAGGAATAACTAAGACCAAGGCTAAGACAAAGGGCAAAATAGACCTGCTGAAGTCCAAACCTGGTCTAAACCTGGTCTAAACCTGGTCTAAACCCGGTCTAAACCCGGTCTAAACCCGGTCTAAACTAGGTCTAAAGTGTGTGTTTTCCTCACTAGTCTCTCGTCCGCAGACAGAGTCCTGAACCTGGTCTAAACTTGGTCTAAACCTGGTCTAAACCTGGTCAAAACCCGGTCTACAGCGTGTGTTTTCCTCACTAGTCTCTCGTCCGCAGACAGAGTCCTGAACCTGGTCTAAACCTGCTCTAAACCCGGTCTACAGCGTGCTCTTACCAGTCTCTCGTCCTGGGACAGAGTCCTGAAGCCTGAACCTAAACTTGGTCTAAACCTGGTCTAAACTCGGTTTAAGGTGTGTTCTCCTCACCAGTCTCTCGTCCTGGGACAGAGTCCTGAACCTGGTCTAAACCAGGTCTAAAGTGTGTTCTCCTCACCAGTCTCTCGTCCTGGGACAGAGTCCTGAAGCGGCCCATTGCCTCTTTGATGATCTCGGTCTCGTCCAGCTCAGGACTTTCTGCCAAAATTGTTTTCCTGTGGCTTTCTAACCAGAGCTGGAACCCGGTCTGAGGCCTGGAGACGGAGAGAAGAGAGAAGAGAGAGAGAAGAGAGAGAGAAGAGAGGAAACATCAGTTATTCTGTGTGTCTGTGAGTAAAAGTGTCAGACCCTGGACATGTGTGAGAGTACCTCCTGTTCTCTGTGCTCTCTGCAGGATCCTCACTGTTCACCTGCTTCTGCTCCTCAGGTTTCTCCTCCTTCTCTTTCTCTTTCTCTTTGTCTTCTCTTTTTTCCTCAGAAGGCGGCTTCTTGTTGGACTTGGAGCTCATCTGCAGCAGAGTGGACTGAGTCTGCACAGAAACACATAAAAACGTCACATTTTAACAAGAAAACCACGTGGACACTTTGAATGCTCTGTCTATGTGTAGGCGAGCAGAGCGGTGCGGAGCGTCTACTACGACCGGTGCGAACGTTTGAGGACGGACAGGTGTCTATGTGCAACCTGCATGTGAAGAGCAAAGTGACAGTGGTTCAAAACGACCAGTACTGCAGCTGGAAGGCCCTGCAGACATGGACAAGAGAACTAATCCTCTTGGGATCAGCCCAAACACCACTGTCTCCTTGTAAAATAAGCCCAGTGCTCTCTGTTTGCGTCGCTCCAGTTAAAAAAAAATCTAGCTGGAGCGAGTGCGGCTGCTCCTTACAAAACTTTCGTTGCTCTGATTGGAGCCCATTAGGAGCTCCTCCGCTGTAGAGGTAAGATCGGGCCTAAAAAATCTAGCCCGACCCAGCCCAGGCCCGCTGGTATTAAAGCCCGACCCAGCCCGAGTCCGACCAATTACCTTGATTTGCAGGCCCGAGCCCGAAGCAAGCCCGAAATTTTCCATTTAATTTGTGAGGAGGAGGAGGGGAGGGGTGCGTTAGTTCAGCGTCTTCTCTCTTTTATCAGAATTATTTCTTTTTTAACAAGGGGCTACGTTCTGAAAATAACCCACAGAGTGGTCATGTTTATTTTATTTTTTTACAGTAATTTCAGTAGCTAATAGACCGTTCACCACACACGTTACACTTTTCTCAAACAGGCGTTCACATTTTCTCTCTTGTTTAAACAAACAACGGTCCAAACATTCGTACACATTGCTCTAGTGATGCGCAGGTTCGGGTGGATCAGTGGCCAAGACGTGCGCGACCGCGGGGGTTTCCAGCGGCTGGACCATCCTGTTAGGACCGGAGCACGGACTGCACGGACTGTTTTTTGGACACGGTGAGCGGACACGGCTCTGCCAAGACTTTAAACACATGGACAGCGTTCGTTTTGTGGATTTATTTCTTCAGAGAAGCCAGGTGCCAAAGCGAGACATTGATTCTTAGTGAGGTAAGTGTCTGTGTGCTTAGCTGCAGCTCGTCGTGCGTTGTGGTAGTTGTGCGTGGTAAATGTGAGGCTGTAGTGTTTTGGACACAGATTGTTAGTGCGTTGTTGCTTCATGCTCATTCACCGCTGTGTCAGTGGCTCTTTGCACGGTCCTGGGATAGTCCTGGTTGAGTTCTCGGTTGGTCCTGGCTGAGGCTGCGTCAGGTCAGCTCCTCCTGATCTAAGCAGCCGTAAGTTTTCTAAAAGAGTTCCTGTGATGTTGACTGTGAATGCTGGTGCCTTGAAACGGTCCCCAAACACTTGTATTAACACTGCGTAGACCTGGACCAGGATCGCGCGCTGTACACTGTAAAAAACAGCGATATAGCGAGGGAACACAAAGTCAGCGAGAGAGAAGCAAGAGCCCGACCCAACCCGACCCGAACGTAATAATATAAATTTCTGGGCCCGACCCGGTCCGAATCGGGCCCGGGCCTGGGCTCGGGCTTAAGATCTTACCTCTACTCCGCTGACAGACACATACACATGAATGGGATTTCAAGTGAAATTTGCTGCTCCTATCAGCAGGGGTCTTTAACATGATCAGACACGGTGGCGCAGTGGTTAGCGCTCTGGCCTCATAGCAAGAAGGTCCTGGGTTCGATTGTATTTACAAAGTTTAGTCCAGGGATTCCTCTCGTTTGTGCATCCTGTGATCAATGTCTATAATTTATATAACTCCTCAATTCTGACAAAAACAAGCGGCTATTTTGGCCATAAAATACAACAAATTAACTTTATGTTCATAGAAAAATGAACGCGATGTCTGTGATTAAAAATAACCTGTTGATTTGACACAACCAGAATTATATCCTGTCAGGTCACTAGTCTGAATCAGTGTGTCCTGGCGGCGTTTGGACGACCACCTGACAGCAGACATTGACAAGCATTCTACATAAGAGTCACAGATACTGTATGAACACGCCACGGTCTGCCGCGCGTCAGGCGCAAACTGGTGTGTACGCATCTTAAGATGTCTGATTTTCTTTGTTATTTTGTCATGTTATTTACAGCATTTCTTTTGTACAAATATAAGTAAGGATTAAACAACGAGGAGCCGTGCATTACACAGATATAATGCACGACGCGGAGTCAATCTGTGTAATGCACGGCTCCGAGTTGTTTAATCCGCTTATACCTGGTCAAACGGCGAAAAACTTTAACATACACGTACAGTTCGTTCACTGATCTCAAAATTTTCTCGGAAAATTGTATCTTTGGGTCTACTTTTATTGTGTCTGGGCTTAACAGCAGCAACATAGCATGTTTACGTTCAAATGCACAGCGCTGCTGTTGTCAGGCTGTTGTAGAGAGAGAGAGAGACGGAGGAGAGATCGCTCCTCCGTCTCTCTCTCTCTCTCTCAGTCACATGTGTTTATTTACCTCAGGATGGAGGAGTAGTTCGAGAAGTAGCGGTCTCTCAGTTTTCAAAGCCTGTGCAGGCGATGTATTCCGACCATTGTGTGTCTCGGTGCTAAAATCCCGGTCCACGCTCACAAAATGCGATGTCCGTCCTCTCATGTTGCTTAAAATATCCAATACACGAGTCTATCAAAAACTAGAAAGTTCCGCGCTAGCTAACTTGTGTCAAGACGGTCAAGTCACCGTCAACCAAAAGTATCACTTCCTGTGTCTCCTGCACAATAAAAGTCTCACATTATCCTGCTGAAAGCAACGTTTTATTATGAAAGAGTCAGACAGCTACAGAGACTCTTCTCTTCCATCTCGGCCTGTCAAAAGTTCATTGGTTTTACTCAAATGTTGTGCGTTGCCGTGGAGACGTATTCAGCGCACTGATATGTCGGTGATTTAACCTGCCCAACTACGTGTGCGTATATATGATTATAATGCAGCCAGTTAACATTTGAATTCTCACTGACCATGGTATAAACGATTGTAACTCATGTATGAGTGTGTGCACAAGAATACAAATATATTAAGTGTCCAGCACAGATGCACAACGGGGTAGGAGTCTATGTTCTTGAACTTCTTCCTACTCCCTGTAAGTGCCATTGCTCTTTGTATTTTCTATTACATGCACAAGTTATAAATGAACTTTTATGTTGCTCAAATAAACTAAACAAAAAAACAACAACAATGAAGTATAACCAGGTTGTGCTGATGTGACTTCAGCGTTGTCACCTTGTTCTTGGCTTTCGGGGCCAGGGGCTTTAACACGGGGCTCTTCCTGGTTTTAGAGGAAGTGACAGGAGCCGACTTCCTGCTGGGAATGTTGTCCAGGATGTTTGTGACTCGAGGCTGAGCTGGAGAAGAACCTGCAGACGACACCTGAGGACCAGAAGTCAGACATTTCAACAGAGAAATAAAGAAACTGTTGTATAGTTTAGCTCACAAACAAATGTATTTATCTACAAACTTTATTATAAATCAAGTCAAAGCTTCACCTTAAAAGGATTGGAGCGAGCGCCTTTGGACACAGCCGCTGCAAACACACAAAGTCATGAACAGATTATTGTAAAACCTTTAGAAGAGAAACCTTTTGTGTGATGTGGAGAGACGTCAGACCTGGTTTAAGGACGGTTTTCTCTGGAGAAGCAGCAGCAGCAGAGTCTTTGGCGAACGGATTAAACCCTGAGAAACACATTTATCACTCTTCAGTTTGGAATCGAGGCCTTTTAGTTTCACTTTCTATTGAGCAGAGTTTGTCTCACGTTTCTTGGGCTCCGTCTCCATCTCCTGCTCCTCCTCTTCGTCCTCTTCATCCTCCTCTTCCTCAGCCTGAGCAGCTCTGCGACGACGAGAAGCTTCACTGTGACTGAAACACAACCAAACTAAAGATTATGGATCAGAATCTTGTCGCTTCTGCTCTGAACGTCGGAGAAAATGTGTTTTTCCTTTGAGTCGTTCTGTTTCCGAGCTTTGACCTGAGGCTGTGGAGCTTCTGTCAGATTCACTCAGACCAGACGACTGTGGCATTTCACAGAAGCAGCAGGAAACCGGCGAATAAAACTGTGTCAGATGCCCTCCCAACCACTGAAACTGGATTAAAACAAGACTAAAGCAGGACTAGAACAAAGGACTAGAACTGGACTAAGACTGTACATCCTTCTACAACTGTGTGACTGTTACATTGTTACACAGAAAGGGAAGAGTCAGGTTTAAATACAGCGCTGGATTTGAGTAAACTAGAGTGAAAAAAGCTGAACAAAGCAAAAACTAAACTAAACTTAAGATAAGATAAGACTTTATTAATCCCGGAGGAAATTCTTGTACCAGAGAAGATCATTGACATATAAAAATATAAATAACATGTGCATATCATTTAAAATACTAATAAATACAGTTTAAATAACATTTCATTCTAATAATATGAGCTCAACTGAGGCACACAATACAATATTTCAAGCTCTACAAAATGGAGATGCGTTAAACAGCTTAATTGCCACAGCAGAAAGGTCCTCCTTTTTAAATGTCTTAATGGTCTTGGGCCTTCTTATCTTTCAGAACTGCTTTTACCTTATGAACCCTCGCGGACCCTGCGCTCCTCCGGCAGCAGGCTCCTAGTCATTCCCAAAGTCAGGACACACACTCACGGCGAGGCGTCTTTTCAGTTTTACGGGCCCCGTCTATGGAACAGTCTGCCGGAGGACCTCAGGGCCGCAGAGAACATTCAGGTTTTTAAGAGCAGGCTCAAGACCCATCTTTTTAGCTTAGCTTTGATTAGTATTTATTACTTTAGTTTTACCTTGCATTTATTTATTAATTTTTATTTAGGCTTAGGCTGGCTATTGATCATACGTTTTTAGTTATGTATTTATTTACCTATTTATCTTTGACCTATTTTATCACTTTTAGCAAATTTAGGTTCTCCAGTGTTTCCTCTGAGGAGCCTCTGCACCAGGAGCTGTGGTCGGCTGTGGCTGTTGGACTCTGGCTCATGGGCCCTGGAGGTTTGGTCTTGACCTCACCTCCTCTTTGGGCCCTGGGCTGGTGCCCTGTGGCTGCAGTCGGCTCTGCTTCTGGTGCAGACAGCTCCTCTGATGATGCTGCCTTTGGTCCATCTGTACCCAGCCAATGTACGAATGTAAATGTAGCAAAAAGTATTTTAGTGTTTGTGTAAATGAGTGTGGGTTCGTGTGTGTGGATGGGAAGAGGGGGAGGGGGGGGGGTTATCTATTGTGGGGTGTCTGGGGATTGGGGGTGGGAGGCATGTGGGATTGTTTTTAATGCACTGCAAAGCACTTTGTGTTACATGTATGTATGAAAAGCGCTTTATAAATAAAGTTTGATTTGATTGATTTGATCCTGTGTCTCTCTGTCTGTCTCTGAGGAAATCAAGAACAAGAGCTTCTGTAAAATGCTTGAAAATAGAGCGTTAACCCTTTATTCGCCGTTCACATACAAATTGTAATTGTAAAACTACATACGACTTCTTTTATGTAAAAATGTGTTTTTTGTTGCAAAATTAGATTTTTTTTTGTAAAATTACAATTTTAAACTTAGACTATTAATATTTGTCAAATCTCCAAATGTTACAAGCTTATTCTTGTAGCAAATCTTTTTTTTTTTTTACTTCTCCCTTATACAGATCAGTCTCTTTATTTTCTCTGCGGGTGTTAGCCTAAACAAGCCACCATTTTATAAAAAGTAAGACACTCACACCACAGTATTGCTTACATATGGCAGTAGGTGTAATATAAAGAAGGAAATAGGGGCACGAAGCGCTCCTCTGTTGTGGCATTAGAGCTGTGCAATATATCGAATTTTAGATAATATCGTTAATGTAGTTTTCAAGATATACAAAAATTGAATATCGAGTATATCGTTTATAGTTAAAACAAAAAAGAATAGAAAATAGAGAAAATGATGTTGTAACTTTCAACTGATGATATAAATGTGACATGTCTGCACTTGTGTGATTCATTTACAAACATTTCACTTTGTTCACGTGACATCCCAGTGTTTTCCAGACCAATAATACTTCACACAGACATTTGCAGCACAAATAAATCTGGTTCAAAGTTAGTTTTTGTTGTAATATAAAAGTGATCGGGTCTAGTCACTAATGGAAATCACCAGATTGAAACAGTTTAAATGATCTTTTAGATATTTCATGACAAAGTCCAGTGCTATGAATCAGAAATCTGGTTGAAATCATTGCATTCTACAACTTGAATGCAGCCTATTGACGTAATAATCGTCTGAATATCGTTATCAAAATGTGCCCAAAACATATCGAGATATTCTTTTTTATCAATATCGCCCAGTCCTAGGAGGCATGTGGACCATGAGGGCTGGGTATTGCCAAGAGCCTTCCGATACGATACGTATCCCGATACAGTGGTCACGATACGATACTACTCTTTATGTTACATACAAGTGTCTTACAAATAAGCTATTGTTTGGCTAAATAGTTTCAGCCTTAACCCTGCTGTCCAGGTTTATAAGTGTAAATTATATACATTTTAGTATGCTGATACGTATCCCGATACACCTTCCTGTAACGATACGCGTATTGCCAATGAGCTTGTCACGATATATCCCGATACCGATACATTGAGTACAGCCCTAGTGGACCATGAGGGCCGATCAATGCCGCTTGCGGGTTTAATTTGTCTTTGAAACCCTTTTCTTGCAGATGTTTGATGGTTATTGTGTCGGCTCCAGTGAGGGACCGCCCTGTGTCTGGACAAACAGCCAATCAGATCCTCCGGCTCAGCGCAGGTGTCTTTTTTTAACACTTGACTCTTTTGTTCCATAATGTTCAAGATCTTTCAGTCTTACAGCGTCAGAGACTCGCTGTGAGATCCTTGTTTGTGCAGCTCAACGATCTAACCACCTTCAACAAGCTTTAACCATCAGGACGACGTAACTGCCTGAAAGTCTGACCGAAAATCAGAACTTTGAGCAGATTTGGGCTTTTATAGCTTTTGGCCTTAAACTTTTGGATCAGGGGATAAACAGCCTATTTCAGTTTAGTATTATTTTATTCATTTATTTCAAGTTTTAAATGTTTGTGTCTCACTCTCTTCTTGCTTTTGCATAAAGTAGCTCTACTTACAACCTCATAAAGAACCAAATGTGGAAAATGCAATTTCGCTTCTCAACTGGTCTTAAAATACTGATCAGGTCTGTATTCTGTTGTAGAAATGTGCTTTCAATAATGAGAAGGTGTTATACTTTGTTCACAGTCCAGCCTCCTCTAACCTGGCTCAGTCCAGATGGATCTAGGGTTAGGGTTAGGTCTGGAACTGGCACAGAATTGGCTAAGATTTAAGCTTATACAGATGTGTTTGTTCTGTTATGGAAGCTGTGGGTTATTCCTGTGTGTGTCAGATGCCCTTCCTCACCGTCTGGGCTCCTCCTCTGGCTCCTCCCCCTGGTCCTGGTCCTGGTCCTGGTCCCGGTCCCGGTCCTTCTCCAGGGCGATCTCACTGAGTCTCTGGGCCAGTCCCATCTTCCCGCTGCGAGAGGCGTATTTTATGGCCAAAGTCACGAGATTCTGATCCATCATCTGAGCCAACTCCACACACCGGAACTCACGATGGAGCCTGCAGGAGAGCTGTGGAGGAGAGGGTGAGAGGAGGGGGTGAGAGAGGAGAGGGTGAGAGGAGAGAGTGAGAGAGGGAGAGGAAGGAAGAGAGAGAGGAGAGAGAGAGAGGAGGAAGAGAGAGAGAGAGAGAGAGAGAGGAGAGAGTCTGATTCATCATCTGAGCCAACTCCACACACCGGAACTCACGATGGAGCCTGCAGGAGAGCTGAGGAGGAGAGGGTGAGAGGAGGGAGTGAGAGAGGGAGAGGAGAGGAGGAGAGAGAGGAGAGAGAGAGAGAGAGGAGGAGAGAGAGAGAGAGAGAGAGAGAAGAGAGAGAGGAGAGAGAGAGAGAGAGAGGAGAGAGAGAGAGAGAGGAGAGAGAGAGAGAGAGAGAGGAGGGAGGAGAGATTCTGATCCATCTTCTGAGCCAACTCCACACACCGGAACTCACGATGGAGCCTGCAGGAGAGCTGAGGGGGAGAGGGTGAGAGGAGGGGGTGAGAGAGAGAGGAGAGAGAGAGAGGGAGGGAGAGAGAGGAGGAGAGAGAGAGAGGAGGGAGGAGGAAGAGAGAGAGAGAAGAGAGAGAGGAGAGAGAGAGAGGAGAGAGAGAGAGAGGAAGAGAGAGAGAGAGAGAGAGAGGAGAGAGAGAGAGAGAGAAGAAGAGGAGAAAGAGAGAAGAAGAGAAGAGGAGAGAGAGAAGAAGAGGAGAAAGAGAGAAGAAGAGAGAGAGGAGAGAGAGAGAGCGAGAGAGAGGAAGAGAGAGAGAAGAAGAGAGAGAGAAGAAGAGGAGAAAGAGAGAAGAAGAGAGAGAGAGGAGAGAGAGAGAGCGAGAGAGAGGAGAGAGAGAAAAAAGAGAGAGAGAAGAGAAGAAGAGAGAGAGAGAGAGGGAGAGAGAGAGAGGAGAGAGAGAGAGGGAGAGAGAGAGAGAGAGGAGAGGAGGAGAGAGAGAGAGAGAAAGGAGAGAGAGAGGAGAGAGAGAGAGAGAGAGAAGAAAGAGAGAGAGGGAGGAGAGGAGAGAGAGAGAAGAAGAGGAGAAAGAGAAGAAGAGAGAGAGGAGAGAGAGAGAGCGAGAGAGAGAGAAAAGAAGAGAAGAGAGAGAAGAAGAGAGAGAGAAGAGAGAGAAGAAGAGAGAGAGGAGAGAGAGAGGAGAAAGAGAGAGAGGAGAGGGAGGAGAGAGAGAGGGAGGAGAGAGAGAGAAAGGGAGGAGAGGAAAAAAATGAAGAAAGGAAAGAGAGGCGAGAAGGAGAGGAGAAATTGGGAGTGAGGAGAGGGGGAGACAGGGGGAGAAGAGAGAATGGGGGGGTGAGAGAGCTGAGGAATAGAGAAAGAGAAAAAGGAGGAGGGGAGAGAAGAGAAAAGAGATGGAGGGAAAGAAGAGGAGGAGAGGGTGAAAGGTCAGACTCACAGCGAACATCTTCATGAGCAGCTCCTGTTGTTCTTTCAGACTCTTGCTCTGGGCGTCTTCGTCGATCTCGTATCCGCTCGACGACAAGAAACTGAAGTGATTGTGGAGCAGCTTCGACCTCCAGAACTGCTCCTGAAAAAGAGAAAGAGAGAGAGAGACAAAGACAAGGTTTAGACCAGAACAGAGTAACAATTTTCGAGATTTTTTGTTGTTTCTCTCTTTATGTCTGTGCGTCACTGCGACTATTTGTCGGGAGCATCATCGTGAGGTTCACCTGCTGCATGTGAACATAAAATAAAGAAGAAACGTTTCCTCATCATCTGTAAATAAATGTAGCGCGTTGTGCTCGTCGTCAAAGCGCAGGATTCTTTTTTACGATCATTACACACGTCACCTCCAACACACCTGCTCCTTACACCGACATTAGCGACTATATCATGGCCAACACGGAGTTTGTTTAAACTTTTTCATTTCACGCTCACAATGTGTCAGTGTAACAGCTCCTCCGCTCCTCTGTGACGTTTATAAACCTGCTTTAATCCACTCGCGTTTCATTGTTCACTTTTATAACAGCGCACACGCGCTCGATCACGTGACACACGCACTGTTCTAAGCTCACTCAGCTCCCAGAGAGTCTATGTCGTTCCTGTTCTTCCTGCAACGATGATGCGACTGAGGACAAATAATTGTTGTAAATGTCCTTATGTCTGTGGAACACTCTTTTATTTGGCTAAAGTCAAAAAATCGCATAAGATCCTAAACTCCTGTAGTCTGCAGCCGACTTAACTTGAACACAGATTTTAACACATTTATGTCAAACTGACAGAATATCACACACTTATTGTTGTCGAGATTCGACAAAAAGTGATCCAGATATTCATTTTTATCATTATCGCCCAGCCCTGCTTTGTGCTCTGTGGAAAAAAACAACTTAAGCAGCAATGTCCTCTCCAGTCTTAGAATAGTTCCATTGTCACTAACAAACATCACCAGACTGAAAATATGTGATGCTACCATCTTATTAATTGGGGGGAAAAAAAACGTCTTTTGCTCACCATCTGGACATAAGACAATTCTACTATGTGAGCACAAACTGTTAATGTAAATACTGTATGTTTAAAGACATGTTTTAACACATTTCTGTTTTCTTAACAACATATCGTCTGATTATTGTTAACAGGATGCACTAATAATACATCCACATATTCATTTTTGTCAATAATCGCTGTGGTTTGAGAGAGCTAACAGATGAATGAATGATTTGAGAAGTGAAGACTGACCTCCATCTGTCCTTTCTCGGTGCTGGTCTGACACAGAGGAAGTTTAAAGTTCAGCACAGCCACAGCAGGTCTGGGAAGAGTCGGAGGAAACCTGGAGCCTTTACACGGAATACACCTGCAACACAAACAAGCAACGGGTTAAACCTGTGAGGACAGAGTTTGTGTAGAGATCCAGAGTATTTAAGACACGACTCATACAGCTGCAACACAACAGAGAGTTCAGTCTGTTAGAACAGGGTTTGTGCAGAAATCTAGAGTATTTAGGATCATAAAACATACACCTGCAACACAAACAAGCAACGGGTTAAACCTGTGAGGACAGGGTTTGTGTAGAGATCCAGAGTATTTAAGACACGACTCATACAGCTGCAACACAAACAGAGAGTTCAGTCTGTTAGAACAGGGTTTGTGTAGAGATCCAGAGTATTTAGGATCATAAAACATACTAATTCAGACACATTTGTAGGGCTGTAGTTGACTAATGGCGCTGTCGGGGTCAGAGGTCGTGGAGGTGAGGTTTTGAAGACTTGTTTGTGGAGTGGGCGTCGCCAGCGGTCACTAGTTGCCGCAGATGCAGCTGTTTGATTGCCCGTGGACAGCGAATCAATGCGCAGAAAATAGTGCGAAAAATTAAAAATGAGGCTTATGGAAAACAGTATTTACCTGAGCATGGATTGTTGTTATTGTTGGGTTCAAACGGAAGAGGAAAGTTCTATTTGGTCCGAGGAAAACAAAGATGGAGGAGTACAGCTGTAGTACGAAGGCTGGACTGTAGCGAGAAATAGAAGTTGAGTCTAATCCGTGAGGTAAGATAAAAATCTGTTCACCACAGAGTTTGACAACTACTTGCACGCAACTTCTGTTTTGTCTTTTTCATCAAGCGTTACGTCACACGCATGCTCACTCGGCATTTGTTCACCGACTGTTGGATGTTTGGATCATGTTTGTGTGAATGATTTTTTTACATCGATGCCTCAAAGAGACCAGAACAGACGCTGCATCGCTCCTCCTACTGACAGAGACTGGAAGTTGTGTTGGTGTGAAGGGCTCTTTAAACTCATCTGTGCTGTTTTAGACCTGTTTTAGTCTTGTGCCGGTTCTCTCAGACTCACCTGATCTGTGGAGGACTCTCTTAAACTCACCTGATCTGTGGAGGATTCTCTCTCTTAAACTCACCTGATCTGTGGAGGATTCTCGTGGATTCCTAAAACCCAGTAGTGGTCAGACTTGCTCTTGCAGGATTCTCTGGTGTTACAAACTGGAGTCCAGGTGTTTCCCAAAGAGCGGTTCAGCATCCGGACGACGCCGGCCGAGTCGACGGAGCAGAGAGTCCCTGAAACACAAACGTGTGTCAGTTCTGAGTGTGAGCAGCAGCAGGAGCAGGGGATCGTGGGTAAAAAGAGCCGGTACCTTCAGCGCTGAAGCCCATCCAGCTCAGGTGAGACGCTGGACTCAGAGGCAGAGGCTGGTGCAGGATCAGTCTGGTCCTACGGGACAGAGACAGCAGCTGGACTCCCAGAGCCTGCTCCCCGTCGAAACCTGTGCCTGGAACGAGAGACAGAAGAAACTCATATTTTAATTATAAGCCCAAAACTATTTTTTCAACCTTTAACAATGATACACATGTCAAACTATATTTTAAAAGACTCCTTTAGTCTGTTCAGCTACAACTAAGAACAAATGCGCTGCAAATGAATCAGCTGTTCCTCACGTGGCTTCCACATGGAGATTTAAGTTTCACTTTCTTGCCATGTGCGGAACTGTATCAAAGACACAAGATTTGCTTTTGATACTAAACCTTTTACTGTCTTTAACTGAATAAAAATGGGAAATGGAGAAGGTTGGATTAGATATGTTTTAATCAGACTTGTTTGATTGCATCATTTACGATTCTGCTTTCACCTGGAGCGACGAGCAGGAGGAAAGTTTGGATTATATGATCAGTTTTGACGACATTCTTACGCAGAAACTTCAGACTGTGACTGTATCACGAGGATTTATAAATCTTAAAAAAGGCTCGCACTGGAGACTGTGTTTTAATTGAATATTCTTTGTAACTCTGGACTCTTTGTTTCTTCTGTTTTACGAAGGTTTAAGCTGACACACTGCACTTTGTTCAGGAGACTTGCAGCTTGTGCAGACGCAGTCATAAACTCACAGTTTGGCAAAAGTGAGAAGCGAACTGCTGTGAGTGTACTTGGTGACGTGCATCAGGTTTAGTATCTGCTCTTGTCGCTTTGGCCCTGGGGTAAAACAGAAACTACAAAAGTACCCGGTCTCAGGGTTCAGCCCCAAATGGAAAAGCTCCACACCAGGTTAAGTCGAGTCGAGTAGAGCAGGGCCAACCGGGTACTAATGGAAAAGCCCTATAACTGTCCTATTTTAGCCCTGGTTCAGTCCTGGGTCAGTATCTCTGCGGTAGACGACGCACAGCTGCTCTCCGTGCGCACACACACATGTTTTAGTCCTGCTTTAGTCCTATTTTAGTCCTGCTTTAGTCCTGCTTTAGTCTTGTTTTGGTCCTGGTTCAGTCCTGTTTTAGTCCTGGTTTAGTCCTGTTTTAGTCCAGTTTTAGTCCAGTTTTAGTCCTGTTTTAGTCCAGTTTTAGTCCTGGTTTAGTCCTGGTTTTAGTCCTGTTTTAGTCCTGGTTTAGTCCCGGTTTAGTCCGTTTAGTCCTGGTTTAGTCCTGGTTTAGTCCTGGTTTAGTCCTGGTTTAGTCCCGTTTTAGTCCTTGTGTTTAGTCCGTTTTAGTCCCGTTTTAGTCCCGTTTTAGTCCGGTTTGTCCAGTCCTGGTTAGTCCTGGTTTAGTCCTGTTTTAGTCCTGGTTTAGTCCGGTTTAGTCCCGGTTTAGTCCCGGTTTAGTCCGGTTAGTCCCGGTTTAGTCCGCTTTAGTCCGCTTTAGTCCGTTTAGTCCTTTTAGTCCGTTTTAGTCCTGCTTTAACTGTTTTAGTCCTGCTTTAGTCCTGCTTTAGTCTGTTTTAGTCCTGGTTTAGTCCTGGTTTAGTCCTGGTTTAGTCCTGCTTTAGTCCTGCTTTAGTCCTGGTTTAGTCCTGCTTTAGTCTGCTTTAGTCCTGGTTTAGTCCTGCTTTAGTCCTATTTAGTCCTGCTTTAGTCCTGTTTTAGTCCTGTTTTAGTCCTGTTTTAGACCTGTTTTATCTGGTTCAGTCCGTTCAGTCCTCGGTGTAGACGACACACAGCTCTCTCCGGCACACCATTTTAGTCCTGTTTAGTTTTTTAGTCCTGGTTTAGTCCTGGTTTAGTCCTGCTTTAGTCTTGTTTTGGTCCTGGTTCAGTCCTGTTTTAGACCTGTTTAGTCCTGTTTTAGTCCTGCTTTAGTCCCAGTCAGTACCTCGGTGGTAGACGACACCAGCTGCTCTCGTGCGCGCACACACCGTTTCAGACCTGGTTTAGTCCTGGTTCAGTCCTGGTTCAGTCCTGGTTTAGTCCTGGTTCAGTCCTGGTTAGTCCTGGTTTAGTCCTGGTTCAGACTTGTTTTAGTCCTGGTTCAGTCCTGGTTCAGTCCCGGGTCCGTACCTCGGTGGTAGACGACACACAGCTGCTCTCCGTGCGCGCACACACACACCACTCTCCCGCTCAGGCTGAACACTTCTCTCTGGAGCCCTCCGGTGGTGAAGAGGCGCAGGAGCAGGGCAGACGTGGCTACGGCCGCCCAGCCTCGTCCAGACACAGAGCCCGGGCGTCTTCTCCAGCAGGAAGGTCCAACACCCACTCTTTGTTTGTGTCCCAGGAGGAGAAGTGCACACACACCAGCTTACTGAGAACACACAGAGAGAACAGCAGGTGATTAAAGTGCTTCACATTAACTCAACAGGATTTACATGATCTACTGGTCGTTATTCTTGCCCTGACTATCTTATTGTGGAGGTGTGAGACAACAGCTACAAAACTAATGTCCAGCGCTTACCTGTCCTGCAAAAGAAGGTTTTAAGAATGTTAAACAACAAAGGTTCACAGAGCAGACAGATGAGAGTGCTCAGATTTACTGACTTGGCTAAATTTTAAATTGTTCAAATCTTGGTAAAAAGCTAGAAACAATTTACTTCCTTACAGTCTTCAAAAGTGTTCCCAGACAGAGGGAAAATATAACCTCAGAAGAGAAGATCATTTCAACAATGAAAAGTTTTAATGTCTCAATCAGAGGCGTCACGTTATGGAAGTTTGTCGGAGAACATTCAGACATCAGTGTTTCCCACAGGATTATACTAAGACTATGGTGGCACAAACAATCTGTATTTGATTAGTTTTACTTTGTATATTTTTTGGGAATCTAATGTAACTGTAGCCTATACATATGAAAAAGAACTGATTACAAAATAAATATGGTACTAGGGTGTAACGGTACCTTATTTCGTTCGGTTTTAGTTTTACAGTTGTCTTCGGTATTTTTCGGTACACTTTCATTCGTTTTTGTTTAAAAAAAAAATATTTGTACATTCACTGTAAAAGCAACAATATTCTATTAATATAATTTAACGCTGATACCCTGAGCAATATCTCAAAGAAACAAATCTATTTAGATAGCTTGTATTATTTTATTAAAAAAACTCACTAAATTGTATTTTTGTATTTATTTATTTTAATTTAATTTAATTTAATTATTTATTTTGCTTGTATTGCTCAGTGGGATTCTAATGTGGAACAGTGTTAGACGTGGTGCAGTGTGGCCTGATCAAGAGGAAGCTCATAGAAGCAGCTTATTTTTTGACCTTTGAGACAGTCCTTTTTATCACACATATCATTGAGCGACATGTATTGCGATGGACTTTTTTCACAAGGAGCGGTTTTGTGAGATTTTACTCACAGAAGCTTTATTTGACTGCTGTGCTACAGGTGACTGGCGCGGTACGGGAGTTCAAATGTCGTCTTGTCCCGCGATGATTCGAAGTTAACGAGCGCGAGACATGTAAATCCATCAGAAGTATCACTTGGATCAAGTAGCAGCGGATAAAAAGTCCAGACTAAAAAAACAAAATTAAGCTAGCGCTCATCACTAATACGCCGTGTAAAACATGCCTGCGTAAAGTTCCTGCAAATAATTTATTTACATAAATATATTGAAAGGAAAGTCACGAACCGCGGGACCAAAATTCAAGACCATGTTGTTATGGTTTTTTTTGCATATCTTCCCATATTTCCTTTTTTCTTATTTTTATGGGATTACCATGGCCATTTTTTTTATGGCATAAAACATTCAGCAATTTAAAGGAGCTTTTAAAAGGTCTTGTCTTGATTAGTCTAGCAAAAAACTTCATACTAAACCCCATAAGGGTTTTGTATGAAGTTTTGTGTGTATTTCTCTCCCCTCCAGTACACTGAGTGAGAGTTTGGTGCAAGGCAGGACTTGCATCGAACTCTCACCAAAGTGCTTCAAACCAAAGCTTCCTTGGACACAGACCTCGGTGCAGAGCGAGCGCACGTCTGAGAGTCGCGTGAGTGGTGGAACAAATCCGTAGAAAGCAGAGATGGGAAATCAATTTGAAGCAAGCAGCAATCGAATGGAAAGGCCAGAATCGATCAGTTTTGCTCCTGCAGCCACTGAGCTGAACACACTCTGTATTTGTAAAATACTATCTACCAGGGCGGCTCGTCATTAGGGCGACAGGTGAGACGCACCGCCAACAAAAAGGAAAAATGAGCGAGGTGTGTAGCTAAAGTTGATCAAAACTGAAATTTAAGCATCAGACACGTTACAACAAAAGGTAGGAGAGTGTAATATTCGTGCAAGTTGGACTCAGAGTTGTGTATTTTTTGTTCTTGTTTCAATAATGCTCCATGTCCATGTTTACTGTGGCTCTCAGGCTGGTTTTATTGTCTTAAATATTAACAGATAAATATGTTAATATTATTATAAAGCCTGTTATGCATTTTACTGATCTAGATATTGATTTTATAGTTTTATTGATAAGTTGGCCACAGTCATTTGATTTCACGTGAATCCCATCTAGTGGTGGAAAATGAGATTATATATACAGTTTATATACAGTATATATGGATTGATTAGACAATATAATTGTGGACATTGGGCTTTGATAGCTGTATTGACCATAGCACCCCAAAGAAATTAGTCAGGAGCCGCCACTGCTATCTATATACCACGCTGTGTCCCACCAGAGTGGGGTCCACACAATAATACAACAATAGTCCCAATGTTTGAAGAAACAAAGTGTGACTCTGTGCCAGACCTGACTGAATGTGCTTTATTATGTAGCGTTAACAACTGACGTGTGGACCTCTAAATATAGACACTAAATATGACTGTTTACTGTTTGAATGTTGATTAAAAACACTTACAATAGTGACTTTGTTTTAAATGTCGTGTAACAAAATTGAATAAATGCTGAATTGACAATCGTTGACTAAAGTGAATCGTCCCATCTCTAGTAGAGAGTCTGTTTTTGTCGGAGGTCGCAGCGGTCTGATCTGATGCAACATTCAAGTCATAGTATGAGCATTATTAAGGACAATGTTTAGTTTTAGGAGGAAACCAGAGCACCCGGAGCACCTACGCAGACACGGGAAGAACATGCATTAAAAGATGACACGTTTCAAAATAAAACCAAATGAAATGTTTGAGTAAATGTCATGAGAATAAAAGAGCAGAGTTCACCTGGAGAGCTCGTCGGTCCCGGGACACGCCAGCAGCACGGCCTCCTGGGAGATGTCGGCCATGTTGTGTCCCAGAGAGTTGGACAGGTGCATGTTGTGATGAACCGCAGAGTCGTGGAACTCGATGTCGATGGAGTTTTCAGGCTCGTCGTTGTAACCGCGACGATTCCAACAGAGTTCCACATCTGGAGGGAGAGAAGGGGGGGAGGAGGAGAGGAGAGGGGAGAGAGAGAGAGGGGAGGAGAGGAGAGGGAGGAGAGAAAGGGAGGAAGGGGGGGGGGAAAAAAGAGATGGGGAGAGAGGAGGAGAGGAGAAGAGAGAAAGAGAGAGAGGAGGAGAGAGAGAGGAGGAGAGAAGAGGAGAAGAGGAGGGAGAGGGAGAGAGAGGAGATGGAGAGAGGGAGAGAAAGAAGGAGAAGAGAGAGAGGGAGAGAGAGGAGAGGGAGAGGAGAGAGAGGAAGAGAGAGAGAGAGAGAGAGAGAGAGAGAGAGAGGAAGAGAGAGAGAGAGAGAGAGGAGGGAGGGAGAGAGAGAGAGGAGAGAGGGAGAGAGAGAGGGAGAGAGAAGAGAGAGAGAGAGGGAGAAGAGAGAGAGGGAGAGAGAGAGGAGAGAGAGAGAGGAGAGAGGAGAGGAGAGAGAGGGAGAAGAGAGAGAGAGAAGAGAGAGGGAGAGAGAGAGGAGAGAGAGAGAGGAGAGGAGAAGAAAGAGAGAGAGGAGGAGGAGAGAAGAGAGGAGAGAAGAGGAGAGAGAGGAGAGAGAGAGGAGAGAGAAGAGAGAGAGGAGAGAGAGCGAGAGAGAGAGCAGAAGGAGAGAGAGAGAGAGGAGAGAGAGAGAGAGGGAGAGAGGAGGAGAGAAGAGAGAGGGAGAGGGGAGAGGGAGAGGAGTAAGAGAGAGGAGGAGAGAGAGGGAGAGAGGGAGGAGGAGAGAGGAGAAGAGGGAGAGGGAGAGGAGAGAGAGGAGAAGAGAGAGAGGAGAGGAGAGGAGAAGAGAGAGGAGAGAGAGAGAGGAGAGAGGAGAGGGAAGAGAGAGAAAGGGCCATATTAATAGTGCTGACATAACAGGTGTAACAGGTGAGTGTATCCGACCTGTGAAGGAGGTGAACAGCGTCTGCAGTCAGACTCTCTGCTCTCTCTCTCATGCTTCTGGTCTTTTCTCTCAAATAATACAGAAAAAAGCTTCTATCCAGGGCTTGTGTCGAATATGAAACTGCATTATATATTGTATTATATATTGTATTATATATTGTAATATTTCTGTTTTAGAAAAGATACAGAAGCGCATCTCGTCTGGAATGAACAGTCTTAAGCCCGCCTGCGCTGCTTCTGATTGGTCACATTTACTCAGTCATTCTGTCTTATTAGTTTTAACTTCCTTTTTTCTTGTATTAGGACAGTTGTAATAAGCTCATTTACCTGACAGTTTCGGCAGCAGGACTTCCGCCTTCGTTTTACTGTCAGTTTCTCTTTTAACCAATCACAGTCTTGCCCAAAAAATAATGAATGAAGCCGAGCCGAAATGTAATACAGATCAGATACTTTTACCATGAACCTGTGCGTGAGGTGAGCAGGCGTAGACCCCGGCTGAAAGGCTTTCTGAGGAGGAGTGGGCATAGGGCCGTCGTACACAGGCTGCAGAGGCACAGGAGGAGCAGCAGGAGGCGCTATAGAGCTGCCAGCATCATCATCGTCATCGTCAGGAAACTTCTGAGGCCCGAGCTTCAGAGAGCCAGTGTCTGCAGAGAGAAAACACATTTAAACACTGATGTGATCACTTTAATATTATGCTATTGTGTGCACCTGAACATCTCTGCTGCGTCTTACACATTTCTTTTGTAAAAGACATCAGGGGTTTTCCATGAAGTGAGATAAAGCCAAAGCCTGGCTTATTTGGCCGAACGAGGCTCATGAAAACCATTTCCGTTCCACTAACGTGGCTAACCAGAGGTGACGCTGAGGTGCCGCCACATAAACCTGGTCTAGACCAGACTAACTGTCAAGATTATTTTAGCTTTGTCTCAAAAACGTCTAAAGAAACATTTAAATCTCATGTTTATCCTCACACTTCCACAACTGTGTGAAATCTCTCTGTCTGTGCAACAACTTATAAAGTCACTTTTATTTACTTGGCACCAAAGAGCCACGCTCAAATTGGCTGCAGAAAGAGCCACATATTTAACTGGAAAATGAACTTGTACGTGTATCTGGACTACACAGGATTTACCACAGACATGCAGCTGTTTCACTCAAGGATAAATCTTACTCAATGAAAGCATACTAAAGTGTGAGAGCCGTGGAGTCGTGCTGCTGCTTTACGCACAGAAACGCTTCATCACATCTCTGTCTCTCGTCTCTCCTCACACCAAGGACACACATGCTCTGCTCTGATTGGTCCAGTTCTGGTTGTGAAGAGTACGCTACAACTTTGTGACAACTTTACGCAGCGGGACTAGTTCCACATGCGGAGTGGAAAACTGTGCATTGCTTTAGAAAACGATGAGCCTTCTTGCAAAAACAACGATAAATCCCTATCCGATAAATCTCTCTTCAGAAAACTGCCTCGTCTTTCTCTGGAGGAGGGCAGCAGCCCTCAGATCAGAATAAACCACTATAAAGTGAAAACTTTTGTGTTGCAAATCAAACTGTTGTCTGTGCTCACTTTGGCTCTCAGTTTCGGTCAGATGTGTAAAATAAGCATTTTCTCTCTCATTCTCAGTGAAGTCTTTGCTCCATTGATCTGGTCTCGTTACATTCAGCATAGCAGATTGAGCTTCAAGCTTGAACTATTGTTGTTCAGACCCAGGTTATTTCTTTCGTGGAACGAGTTGAGGCTTAAGTTGGAGATGAAGCTAGTTTCAGCTCAGGATTTTAGGAGAAGAAGCCTGGACTTGTTAAAACACTTTCATAGAATACACCCGTCGTCTCTTTCACAAACTAGTGTTTTTGACAGTGTGCATTATCAAAACGCTGTTGGGCACAGAAGCATTGACAGAGGAGACTTCTGACTCATGTGTTTGCTGTTTAATATTCTTTTCCAGTGTGCACGTCTCACTTCTGCATCAACGTAAAGGCACAACACAAATCATCACTTTTAAGCATCGCAATGAACCTGGCTCGATGCACAGTGAGGCTACACCAATATTATCAACTCTAATTTGCTAAAAACATGAATTATCTTTAACCCATTTAAAGACTTGTTTTTAAACTGTTCTAGTTCATTAGGAACACGTTGAGATGCTGTTTTAAAAGCGAGTGTAGGCTTCAGACCCAGAGAGTTGTCGTCGTCGAGGGAAGGCGCCCTGTTCCGGACTCGTCCCGTTGCCGGTGACACGTCCTCAGGCTCCTCCTCCTCTCGTCGAGGTCGTCTCTTCAGAGGAGATTCACCTTCGTCCATCAGACCCGTCCTCGTCTCCGTCAAACAGGTCGTCAAAGTCCTGAGCCACGAGGACGCGGACTGGTGATCTGCTGCGCTGGAACAGAACAAACCAGATTAATAGTTCTAAGGAGGTAGGGAGATGCGCGGGAAGAATACAGTTATTCAAAGAGACACAGAACCTCGTCCCATACTCATAAATATGCGCAGAGAATACGCTCTTTTACCACGTGTTTGTGATGTTACTTGATTGTTTTACTTCTCAGTGTGTTTTAGGACTACCTTTTGTCCTGCTCCTTCACAGACGTTCTCCAGCAGACCCACGCAGCCCTCGGTGTCGGTGTAGACCAGTTCAGATCCTGCAGGACTCCAGGCCACAGAGCAGACGTGTGAAGCCTTCTCGTGTTTCTGCCTGAGGAACAAAACAAGAACATGTGAGTCTGCAGAGGAACAAGAACATCTCTGCAGTCTCAGTCTCAGTCTGCAGGAGGAACAAGAACAGTCTGCAGGAGAACAAGAACATCTCAGTCTGTCTGCAGAGGAGAAAACAAGAACATCTGTGTCTGCAGGAGAACAAGAACATCTCAGTCTGCCAGGAGGAACAAGAACATCTGATCTGCAGGAGGAAACAGAGAGGAGGACAAGTGTGAAGATGCTGTTGTGTCTGCAGGAGGAACAACCAGACAGCGCAGAACGTTCAAGCGTCAGAATTTTAAAACGTCAAGGACGCCCGCATCCAAATCAGACACTGCTCTCCTGTGACGTAGCGGCAATGCTGCTCTGTGCCTCACATCAAGAGGAAGAAGGTCTCAAGTCTTTAATCACTTCTGTTAACGAACGGAAAGGTCTGCTTGTTTTGGGGCTTTTATCGATTGGTCGCTCGTCTGAAAATCTGTCGACACAAACAAACAACATGGACCTGATCTGGACTGACAAAGCCTCACATGGATCTAAACCTGCTGTAGGACGTGACACTGGAGGAGGACAGAGTGTTTAAACCTGCTGTAGGGACGTGACACTGGAGGAGGACAGAGTGTTTAAACCTGCTGTAGGACGTGACACTGGAGGAGGACAGAGTGTTTAAACCTGCTGTAGGACGTGACACTGGAGGACAGAGTGTTTAAACCTGCTGTAGGACGTGACACTTTAAACCTGCTGTAGGACGTGACACTGGAGGAGGACAGAGTGTTTAAACCTGCTGACAAGTGTTTAAACAGGACGTGACACTGAGGAGGACAGAGTGTTTAAACCTGCTGTAGGACGTGACACTGAGGAGGACAGAGTGTTTAAACCTGCTGTAGGACGTGACACTGGAGGAGGACAGAGTGTTTAAACCTGCTGTAGGTCTGAACGCAGCGTGAGACTAAAGACAGAAGAGTGTGGGGACGTTTACCTCTCCAGACACATTTTGGAGCCGACGTCCCAGATGGTGATGACTCCGCCCACAGACGCAGCGGCCAATCGTTTTCCACAGGGAGACCAGCTGACCACGTTCACCGGCTGAACACCAGAGAGTGAAGTTTGAGTATAAACACACAGTGATCTGGTTTTAAAAGAGTTAAAGGGACAAACCTGAGTGATGAGGTCGTCGGACAGACTGGTCACATGACTCCAGGTGTCTCTCTCGTACAGGTGGACTTTGTTTTCTACAGGAACCGCCAGCAGCTGCAGACAAACGACTACAGTGAGCAGGATCAGACCCACGTTGAAATGTTCTTTACTTTACTATCTGACGAATAATTAAATCATTATGAGGCTTTAAATTGAGCCCTGATGTGTCTTGATTTGTAACGTGTAAGTCTGCTCTTGAAAACATCTTCTCTAAGGACATTTGCACACAAACTGTAGCAGCAACACTCACCAGGGCTGTTGTCAGTAAGTCCAAGAGTTTATCTGTGAGAAAACTAAAGTTCTGCTGCTAAATCAACATTTGTGAATGAAACTCCACCTACAACCCTTAAAGTGACATTCAGTCTGTCAGACCGGTTCAGACCTGATCCAGACCGGTTCAGACCTGATCCAGACCGGTTCAGACCTGATCCAGACTGATCCAGACCGGTTTCAGACCTGATCCAGACCGGTTCAGACCTGGTCCAGACCGGGTTCAGACCTGATCCAGACCGGTTCAGACCTGATCCAGACCGGTTCAGACCTGATCCAGACCGGTTCAGACCTGATCCAGACCGTTCAGACCTGATCCAGACCGGTTCAGACCTGATCCAGACCGGTTCAGACTGATCCAGACCGGTTCAGTGATCCAGACCGGTTCAGACCTGATCCAACCAGCTCAGAGCAGACTGTTGTGTTGTTTTTTATCAAAGAAGTTTCCCAGGAAACCAGACAGAGGCTCTTTCTGCAGGACATGAGCAGCAGAGGAAAGTCACATTGACTGATAATCTGTTTACAGCAGAAGTCTCCAATAAAATGTCTCTGTGATCCAGCTGGGTCAAGGTTTGAAGCTTCACAACGGAGTTTCTTTTGAGACTATTTTAAATGTAATTTCATAATTAACCCTTGTGTCCTGTTGGGGAGTTTTTACTCCATTTTTGGCATTTTTCATGTTTAAATTGTCCATTGTTGCTACAGTTTTGGAGATATTTCAATGATTTCTTGTCTTTATTTAACACCTGTAAAATGTTTATTTGTCAGACTTTTTTTGGGTTATATTTGTGAATCCACTTCTGTTTAAAAATACCAATCTTTGATTCTTTGTCCAGACTTATAAAAGGTGAAATGTGATCTAAAGTGGATTTGTTAGTTTCTTTCTTCCAGCCTTGGACATGTTCAAACTCTTGGATGATTTTGTAGTTTTTGTGCAGAACAGTTTGTAGTTTTTGGAGCCATTTTGTCCCATTGACTTCCATTAGAAACACTGAAAATCCTCCAGAAAACTTTAAGTGTTTGTTCCTTTTCAGAAGAGCTGAGAGGTGTCGTTTTTAGACTTTTAGACAGAAGCTGTATTTGACACATGCCGGGGCTTCAGAATAATTTGTACATCGAGGTGATTTCTGAGGTAAAAACTGTCCGATCTGAACGTGGCTCTAAACTTTTGCTCTGTGCAGAGCGTTGACCAGTAGAGAGTATACTTCTGTGTAAATCAGTCACTGGACGTTCGATAATAAATGTTTTAAGTATGGTGTTGTACCTTCCCCGAGAGCGGCTGGAACGCAGGCGACACAGAGACTTGGCGTTGGACACGTCGTTACATTTGTGCAGCAGATTCCAGCGGGTCACCTGACTCTGACGACCAATCACAGAGCAGACGGTCATGTTTACTCCTTTTACAAAATAAAATGTGAATTTAGTTTAGAGAAGAGTCCAAACCTGGTCGTGGATGTTCCAGACGATCACGGAGCCGTCGCAGCTGGAGGAAGCCTTCAGGACAGAGACAAAGACCGTTACAACACTTTAAACATCTAAATAAATATAAGTTTATGAGTCACTGACCAGCAGCTGATCTCTGGGGTCAAAGGTTACACTCAGGACAGGAGCTTCGTGACCTCGGGAGAGTTTTTCTGGTCACTGCTGTCGCCGACCTGGACCACTTTCACCAGAAAGTCACTGCAAACAAGTCAGAGTGAGTTTATTTGTCATATTGTGACTATTTCATCGACACAGTTCTAAACCTGAAATATCTGTTTAGTTTTGTGGTTGGAGGCAGTATTTCTTTTATTTCTGTGATGTTTAAGCCGAATAAAAGGTTCCGTTTGCGTCTGGTGAAGTGTGAAACGGCAGAGACTAAAATCAATGTTCATAATGTGAAATGATGTTTCCGATCGTCGCTTCCGCGAAGAGGAAGAGACACAAATTATCTCAAGGACGACGTCAATACAGACGATCGATACAACAGCCTGATTCACCCAAACACAGGGATTTATTAGTCCAGTTTTAGTCCTGTTTTAGTCCTGCTTTAGTCCCTGCTTTTAGTCTGCTTTAGTCTGTTTTGTCTGTTTTAGTCCTGTTTTAGTCCTGCTTTAGTCCTGCTTTAGTCCTGTTTTAGTCCTGCTTTAGAGTCCAGTTTTAGCACTGTTTAGTCCTGTTGTAGTCCTGCTTAGTCCTGGTTTAGTCCCAGTTTTTAGTCCTGTTTTAGTCCTGCTTTAGTCGCACTGCTTTTAGTCCTGTTTTAGTCGCGTCGTTTTAGTCCTGTTTTAGTCCTGGTTTAGTCCTGTTTAGTCTTTAGTCCTGTTTTAGTCCTGTTAGTCCTGCTTTTAGTCCTGTTTTTAGTCCTGTTTTAGTCCTGTTTTAGTCCTGTTTTAGTCCTGCTTTAGTCCTGTTTAGTCTGCTTTTAGTCCTGTTTAGTCTGTTTTAGTCTGTTTTAGTCCTGGTTTAGTCCTGTTTAGTCCTGTTTTAGTCCTGTTTAGTCTGTTTAGTCCTGTTTAGTCTGTTTTAGTCTGTTTTAGTCCTGTTTTAGTCCTGCTTTAGTCCTGTTTAGTCCTGTTTTAGTCCTGCTTTAGTCCTGCTTTGTCTGTTTTAGTCCTGCTTTTAGTCCTGCTTTGTCTGTTTCCTGTTTTAGTCCTGCTTTTAGTGTTTTAGTCCTGTTTTAGCCTGTTTTAGTCCTGTTTTAGTCCTGCTTTAGTCCTGTTTAGTCCTGGTTTAGTCCTGGTTTAGTGTTTTAGTCCTGCTTTAGCCCTGTTTTAGTCCTGCTTTAGCCTGTTTTAGTCCTGGTTTAGTCCTGTTGTGCTTAGCTCCTGTTTTAGTCCTGCTTTAGTCCTGTTTAGTCCTGTTTTAGTCCTGCTTTAGTTTGTTTTAGTCCTGTTTAGTCCTGGTTCCTTTAGTCCTGCTTTAGTCCTGTTTTAGTCCTGCTGTTTAGTCCTGTTTTAGTCCTGTTTTAGTCCTGCTTTAGTCCTGCTTTAGTCCTTTTTAGTCTGTTTAGTCCCTGGTTTTAGTCCTGTTTTAGTCCTGTTTTAGTCCTGTTTAGTCCTGTTTTAGTCCTGCTTAGTCTGTTTTGTTCCTGTTTAGTCCTGGTTAGTCTGCTTTTTTTAGTCCTGCTTTGTTTTTAGTCTGTTTTAGCCTGTTTTAGTCTGTTTTGTCCTTTTTAGTCCTGTTTTAGTCCTGTTTAGCCTGTAGCCTGTTTTAGTTCCTGTTTAGTCCTGTGTTCCAGCCCTGTTTTAGTGTTTGTGCTGTTTAGCTGTTTTAGTCCTGTTTTAGTCCTGTTTAGTCTGCTTTAGCCCTGTTTAGTCCTGTTTAGTCCTGCTTAGCCCTGTTTAAGCCTGTTTTAGTCCTGGTTTAGTCCTGTTTTAGAGTCCTTTTAGTCCTGTTTATCCTGCTACCCCAGCTGCGACTCTGGTGCCGCTGCTGTTGAACGTCACGTGAGTTGCGTTTGTGGTGAATCTCGTCAGAATTCCGTCCGGTTCTCCTTCAGGAAAAGTGTGGATCTGAACCGTGTTGTTGGACGTCGCCGTGACCAGTTTTCCTTTCTGCAAAGACACGAGAACAGAGACCTGGCGTCAGCTGGATGTTCTGTTATAGCTACAACACGTCTGACTGTCTGATGTCTCTGTTAATGAAAGAGTTCTGACCCTGAGACTGAGAGAATGGACTTTCTCTCCCACAGTGATGAATCGTGGATCGTCGTCGTCCAAACCTTCCCAATCCGAACGTCTCCATCGCTTCCACACGTCACAATGAACCTGGAGCAACATCAGAGTTAAAGAACATTCAGTTCACCCTTACCAAACAACATTTATATTAAAAAAAAAGCACAAGTCAATGGGTAATGAACAAATGAATAACGAAGAGCAAGGCACGCCACAGAAGAATGCACACAGAGCCAAAACTGCGCTACTTGGCAGCAGTGAGACCACAGTGAGACAGAGATGAGATGAATGATAGCGCTCCTTATAAACACTTTAGTCCGTGGTTTGCTTTGCCAAATCTCATGTTGCTGCTGTTAGCCAGGGCAAGCTAAAACTCTGCTAGCTCCAATTATTAGTGTTAAAGGGACAGACCCACATTAAGCGTAAATAGACTATTAAATTCAATTTAAAATAAATAAGATAAGATATCCTTTATTTGTCCCACAATGGGGAAATTCCAGTGTTGCAACGCACATTTTAAGAACAGCAGGGAAATAGAACATGCATCAAACAAGATAATAGAAATAAAATAGACTTAAAATATATATAAAGATACAATAATTAAAAGACTATTATTTACAATAAATGTTGCTATGGCACAGTGCAGGATATGACAGGATAAATAGATAAAGTGGCATCAGTATATAGTATATAGTATTATGTACAATATATGACTATGATTATGTACAACTGCAGCAGATGAACAGAATAAATAACCAGTAATAAATATGAGGTAAAAGTATGACGATGTTTATGTACAGAGCAGCATTTAAGGAGGTGTAAATAGAGGTGAATAAATAATAGCAGATAAAGTGACGTGAGTGAGTTGTACCAGAGATGTTTCCATGGTAACACAGTATCGCACAAGATTAAATGTGATGATGTCCAGAGTTAACAGTGTTCGTTGTACAGGTCTGACAGCAGCAGGAAGGAAGGACCTGCGGAACCGTTCCTTCACACAGCAAATACATTTTCAACATTGCTTTAAATATAATCTAGCTTTACACTTTGATATTACAGCATTCAGACAGTTATCTAATTATTTTTTATATATAAAATATGTAAGTTTTTTTTTATGCTTATAGTATACCCTCGTACGCACCATGCGCCACGCCAAGCTTTTGAGGCCAGCGGAAACACTGAATACAGTTCATCAAACCCTGCTTCTTCTCTGTTTAGGGTGGCTGAAGGTACAAAAGACATCAATATCGCTTTGTTTTTTGCTTGAGGCTTGTTATAGCGCCTCCCTGGAGGGCATCAATAAACCCTCTGTGGTTAGGATGTGCTTTGGTTGGATTACAATATGTTTAGCCTTCCTTGTCGTTTGTTTCCACCAAAGAGTGCCCAAGTCCTTCTGCTGAAGTTTAATTATGTTATTCAGATCGTTTTTGTTTTTTATACGGATAACAGATAAAACCAGCAAAGAAAGTAATTATAAATTACTTCTAATAAAAGAATGCATAAAATGGTATCACAGACATTAAAGATACAAAGCTTCCTTAAAACTAGACCACTCTTTGCTGTCCTTTCTTAATAACTATATCAATCTGGTTTGGTTCAAACTTCAACTCAGAGTCAAAGACGGTGCCCAGGTATCGATAAGAGTCCACAATATGTGAACGATACTCAAGATAGTTGTGCTTTTGTTACGTCTGAAGTCAATGATCAGCTCTTTAGTCTTTTTAATATTTAGATCTAGAGCAGGGGAGTCGAACTTATTTTGACAAAGGGCCACATTGGCATTGGGGTTGTCGCGAAGGGCAGTTGTAGCTAAAATTAATCTCACTATTCTTTGACATAATACAAATAATAGTTGTATTGGATTGTTGTTTATTTACTGAAATGACAAGCTTCAAAACTTCAGACAAATCATTTCATTAAGGACACTCAGATTTGTCCTGCACTATATAAGATTAAAGTAAACCTTATAAGACCTGAGGGCCAGATGAAATGAAGTGGAGGGCCGCATCTGGCCCCAGGCCTTGGGTTTGACACATGTGATCTAGAGAGTAAAAAACAAACTGAAACTGGGAACCTGGAGGAACATCAGAGTCAAAGAACATGAGCAGAGAAAACTTTGACTCTGGAGACAAGACATATTCTGCCGTTTATCTGTGACACAAGGAAACAAAGCAGCTCATCGCTCTTTGCACCGCAGCCATGTTTGTCTTCATATAAAAAAAAGTGTCGCTGTTTTTTAATTTATTTCACAGAGCCTTGCATTTGTGTTGAAAATCCAGAATGATCAATTGTGTACATTGCAAAAAACAAACAAAAAACGCCTTAATCTCTTGTTTAAACGTGGGTCACACAAACTCCTCACTGTGGCTTTAACTTGAGACACAAACAGACCAAACCCACGAGACATTAAACTAATAAACATATAAAACACACAGACTTACTTTCCCGTTTCGTCGAAGCAGACCTCAGGTGTCCCTCTGAGTGTCCATAACGCATCGGCTTCTTCTCACACGGCATGTTCACGTCTGAAACTGCACAGAACAGGAAACATTACAACAAACAGCAGGAATATTCAACTTTATTCTACCGAGAGACACAGATTTATCAGTAAGAGCTGGTTTCTGGGCTGAAGTGTGAGCTGGCCTCGTCTTTAAGCACAATTCAACATCGTTAGATATGTTTAAGCGCTGCACAACATTTAGCTGTACTGCAACTCGCTCACTTAATTAAACTAAACTAATGTGGTCAAAGTCTGAACAAAGATGAGTCCAGATTTAAACCAGACTCAACCAGGACCAAAGAAAATCTAAATTAAACTAAAACAACGACTACACCAGGCAAGTGCCAAGTCTAATACCTCTAACCTAAAATCAAACAACCCTTAAGGCACCAATGGGACATGGGCGGTACCTCCACCTTTTTCCTATAGTTTCAACTTTGTTAGCTTTCTCTTAAAATAAACTAACCCTCTTAGTTACAGTCAAATCAGATATTTTAAGGGACTTTTTAATCAGAAAAATGTAGTGCCATTGTCAGTGAACAGAACAAAAATTCACAAACTAGGAACTTGCTACGATGCTAATGTGGAAACAAATAACACAGAAAATACAAAGAAAGAAACAAATAAGAAATATCAAGTTTATAAATGGGTTCCTCCTAAACTTTTTAAACCTATGCTAAGTCCCTAAAACTCATTTTTGTTAAACCTTCAGCTTTTGAAAAAAAAAAAAATTGTCATACCCCAAATTTTGCTCAAACAAGTGTTGTAGTGCCACCAGCTTTACTCTTGTTTATGTTTACCAAAGAAAATCTAGGCATTTTAGTAAAAAAAAAGTCTGGTTCCTTATGACGTTAATAGAGTCTATGGGACACACACAAACTTACATTTTTAGATATGAAAACAACAAAATCATAATGACGATCTTAACAGGGCCTAGGAGATACAATGCTAATAAACCTGCAGCAGCAACAGCAAACAGTTTGTTTAAATATGAATTAAAACAAGTTCAATGGCTCACCCTTATAGAAGCAAACATTATGAGCTCATGATAAAAAGCAGCAGTCATCAATGACGTCGAATAAAATCGATTAACAAGAGTAATCGTCCAAAATGAAAAATAAAATTGAGATTTTATTTTTTGGCCAGCCCAACAATAAACTGTCATTTTCAGCACAAAATACAAAGACTTTCATTATTAAACCTATTATGTAAAATGTTTTATTCAAATATATCAAACTTGTTTATAACGGCCTCTCTTCATCATTAGTTTAGTCAAAGTTATATTTGAATTGATTCATACATGTTGGAGTATCTTGTTTTGTTCTTCAGCTGCAGCTCAAGTGTCTCACCTACCACCTAGCCCGCCCACTTGTCTGTATTTACTTGTTATAATTCAAAAGATAATACTCAAAGTGAAGCTTATGTGGTTCAAAACTGTCCCAGAGACACTTCCAACAATAATAATTTGTTATTTTAAATCTGTTGCTTTTTACAGTTACATTTTAAAATGAGGAGGCGGGGCTTATCAGTGAAGAGGCGGGCTTATCAGTTCTGCAGTTTTGAACAGGAGTCAGTAGAGCTGTTTCTATTTTTAAGTTGTTTTAGATCAACTTTGTGTTTTACAATGAACAAAGGTAAATTACTGATCTGTGTATGTTCTAGATTCTACTAAGAGTTGGAGAAAACACAATAGAGGTTCTGCAGGTGACATCACACATTCTAATGTTCATGCAACGATGCATGAGAGTCAATGGAGAGAAAGAACATTTTCTCTTGTAAGAGTTCAATAAACAGATAAAACAGGAAAACTAAACTACGTTTGATAACAAATTGAACCCACAACAAGTCTACTGACACTGGGTTTGTAACTGACATGTAAACAGAGAAATCAAGTCAACAGTTGTAGTAAAGCAGATAAACTTTAGTGTCTCACATTTATCAGACATTGAAATCACACACAGTTGAACTTATGACCTTTTTCTTCCTTAAAAAATATGTTTTTGAGTCAGTTTGTTGCAGTTAAAATGTCCTAAATCATCAACTGTTTTTTAGCAGACAAGTTTGTAACAGACAAGCCGTTGCACGACAACAAAGAATACATTGAAGAAATGCCACTCATTCTAAATGTTGCTGAGCAAAATGATGTCAGTGCATAACCTCTATAGGTCTCCTTTCAGTTTCAGACTAGTTTTGCTTAGGCTCAAGATGATTCCAAAACTCATCAGAAAAGTCACATTATGAGCTCTTAATGTGATTTTTACTATGAATGCTTGTTCAAATGATTATTTAGTTTCTACCAGTTTTAGTGTTGATTAGAATCTGATTTTCCTAAACTTTGACAAACCTAAATCTACATCTCCAGCACAATCTCAGCGACATTTCTTTAGTCTGACAGAATCTTGTCTTCACATCACTTTTGACTTAATCTGCCAACTGATCGATCACCAAAATAATCGTTAATCACGGCCCAATATTCAGAGCTGGCAAAAGTACTGAGGTCACTACTCAAGTAAAGTACAGTTACTTAATAAAAACAACTCTGGTGAAGTCAAAGTCCTGCTGGAACTGCTTCACTTGAGTAAAAGAATAAAAGTACACTTGTATAAATATACTTAAGAAAATAAAATACAATCACACAGCCAAGGTGAATATCTAGTCTCAGTTAAACGACTAGAACACTAGAAATTCTGCTGCTCATTTCACTTGTTTCAAGACATTTTGATGTTTTCAAGAGATTTGAGCTTGAATCAGATTTGCCAACGGGGGGAGCGAAACATATTAAGTCATTAGCAAATAGTTTGAAAAACATTTATTGAAACAAGTCATACATTCCAGGTATATCAAGTAACACCACCTTAATCAGAAAAATACCAATAAAAGATACTCTAGAAACTACTTAATTACAATACTTCAGTAAAAACAGTTACTTGTCACCTCTGCAAACTCTTGACAGATTAGATTTTCAGTTTTTACTTGACAAATAGTCACACAGATGTTGAGCCCACAACAGTTTTCACTTTAACTACAAATATAGAACTAAATGTATAGTTTTGTAAGCTCAGACACCAAGCTAAGGCTGTGAAATAGTATTAGCTTCATCTATTTGTAACAGACAAAGTAAAATAATAAATGACAGACAAGTACAGTCTTACATTTAGATCTAAAGTCACTGAAAATCAAAAATGTGCTACGATATTTATGATTTCTGTCCATAGAAAACTAGCTAACTAGCTAAAGTTTGACAAAAGTACAGTTCACGCTGAGTTCGTCTTTATTCTGATTTTAAACCTGAATAAAAGCTAATTTCTCGTGTTCCGCCGCGTGTCTAAACTTTAACTAGACAAACTGTGACTTTAGTGTGATTTTTATGCTCGTTTCAGATGTATTATTCAGTTTGTTGGTGCAGTTTCTGTGCACTTAGTTCCGCGGCTCGCTCTCTCCGCAATCCCCGCCTTCGGACTGAAACACCCGGAAGACGTGAGCAGCGGAGTCGCCGCGCACCACTGACGCACAGGATTGTTCGGCTTCATGCTATTGTAACGGTAAGTCGTGGTTTGAATGGGACGAACAAGCTGCTTTAGCTGTTATATGGATTTAAGGATTTCTTCTTATTATCGTATATGTTACGCGTGCTTGTTAATGCACTTTTAAACCGATTGTTCGTTTATTAAGATTCTGGGCGAACGTAACTTCTATAGAATTCACAATCAACAGGCTAAACAGGACTTAGCTGGGCTAAAGGACTAAAAACGGACTAAAAAGACAGCAGACTAGACTTGGATAAACTGCGATAAAAGACTAGCAGGACTAAACCAACTTTAAACAGGATAAATGACTAACAGGTCTAAAGCGACTAAACAGACAAAGTGACTAACAGGCTAAAGCATGTATAAGACGGCTAACAGACTAAGCAGGACTAAATCAGGATAAAACGACCAGGATAAGCAGTCTAAAAAGACGCTAAGCAGTCTAAACGAACCAGCAGGACTAACAGGACTAAAAGAGGACTAAAGCAGGATAGAAGCAGGACAACCAGGTATGTGATCCGGGACAGAGAGAGCTGGCGTCACTGAAGTCCCGGTTTGAAGTTAAGTATCCGAGTTGTTCAGCTGCGTTGATTTTTAGGTTTTAACTGAAACTTCCTTAAATTTTCTCTACACGTGGTTCATATTCGTTTTTAGTTACATTTATGGCTTATAACTTCTTATTCAAACAACAACAAGTGAAACTGCAGGGACGACAAGCTCAGCCAATCAGAGCGCTGCATTCAGACTAAATCTCTTTATTATCCAGTTCAGACACAGTGTTCTTGTTTTTTCACAAGTGCTGCATTTTTCGGAACTTTTTAGTTTATGATTATAATGTTTTATGTATTATACTTAAAAAGTTAGTTTCTCAACAGGTCAGATTAGGGCTGCACCGATTCTGGAACAGATTCAGCTCGGGTATTGTCCATGTATTGTTCAGCCGATATCATGGATCATTAAGTAATTTGACTTGAATAAGACAATTATTATTGAAACAGACAGAAAACATGAAAACAGTCATTATATACATCAAGTAACTCTAACTAAAAAAATCAAAAAAAAGGTTATCAGGTTTAGAATTGACCATTTAGAACAGATATATATATTTTTTGCAGATGCAAGTTGGTTGTGATGTGTGTGAGTGGTTTGGCTTTCAGCAATTATTTTTCTTATGTACTTGTGATACTTGTTATTGTTATGTCCTAAGTTTTTAGTTGTTTACTTGTTAATTTGTTCACAGAGCTTCATACATAATGCGGCAAGTTGACCTGGGTTTAAAGAAAATAGTTTATGGTTTTTAAGTAACTACTGTTTGAAAAATGCGAGTCCTCTTGAAATGTAAAGTAAATTTATTGTCTTCAGTTTTGTATATCCAGCGTACAAGATATCAGAAATAGCTTAGTCAGTACTTGGAGTAGAGAATATGGTTACTGTACTCTGTCTGTTCTAGACTGTATAATCAGCTATACAGTAAAAGTCTATGGAGTGTTGTATAAGTTTTTGTCATGGTTCCCGGTGCCTCAAGCGACCTTCCCCGGCGGCTGGCGGAGCGTCGAGGTTCGAGAAGGTGACCGATCCCCCCGGCGAAGACGTACCCGGCATGCTGTACGCGCCGTGCTCGGCCTCGGAAATCGTGGCTCGTGAGTAATGGCGCAGTGGACAAATGGAAGCTGTCCCCGAGTTCTCAGAGGCCTGCGTGCGAAGTATCGTGCTTGCCTGCGGGCTTGCGCCCGATGTTGTGGAGCTGAAGGAAAATTAACGTAAGGTATGAGCGGTGGGATCGCAGTGCACAGTCTTCCGTGGTCAGAGCTTTGCAGAGACCTGGCTCGTCCTGGCGAGCAGAGTCTTCTAAGGCTTCAGGTCGTGTAATCGTTCCTCAAGTGCTGCCGAGAATGGTTATGTTCTGCTATCTCGTCACCACGAAGCTTTCATCATCCACGAACCTGAAAGGTGGCCAACCTGCTCATGACGGACAAAGGTCAGTGTCAGAGATAATATTAATTCAAACCAATCAGGCTATTCAAATGATGTATAAGGTTTAAATCTTCATCTGGTACAAAACTTAATTGAACGTCATTCGACCCAGGTATAAACCTCTCTGCTCATTGATCATGAAAGCATGTGTTTTTCCAGGGTGATTTTTAATGTGAGATCGCTATACATTTGTTATAATTACGATAAGGCGCAATGACAGGCATCCCTTAGTTAGCCATGACGCTCGAGTTTTGGGTGCGGATTGTTTAATTCACGGACACCGCCGTCAGTGCTGCTGGGTTGACGTCAGAGCCGACGTTGACATGTTTAAAGTCTTACATTGATTTCTTCAGAATAGCCGAGCTGCTGCTGCAGCATACCTTTGCTCGTCGTATGCTTTAGTCTGTAGATCCTGCACGTCTGGCTGATGTGCAGTTGCGGTTCTATTACCCAGCAATACGGAGTTGCGGCCTGTCGTCGCTCGCTCTGACAGTGCTCGAACTATTGCACAATGCGCAACAGCTACTACACAGAAGAAGAGCGCCCTGTCGTGGCCCGAATGTGGACGGGCAGTTGAAACTGCTCACACGCTTTTGCTGTACCCGCGCGGCGCGCTCAAGCTTGTCTTGCAAGCTCCATAGTTCCCAGTAGATAAGCCTTCATATGTAAGCGCTGAGTCATGCCACATTGCTCCCACTAGTAAAGTCAGCGTCAGTAACATCTGTAAGCGCAGCCAACACGCTTCTTGTGTCCGAGCTGGGTGTAAGAGCTCATGCGCCGGTGATGGGGCCGTACGCGTTAGCCAGAGGAGTTCAAGTTTAACTTGTTCCTGTGTATAATTGTATATCTATTGAAACCTTTGGTATCTACAGCCGTAGAGATTGAGTCATGAGATCTGTGGATTGTGTCTTCAACTAGCTATCTTCCTCACCAGACATTGGTGTGAGGTGTCAGGTTTTTGACACCCGAACAAAGTCGAGGTTTGGTGAAGGATTCATGTGGAATATTGTTATCTCTTTTAATTAAAGTAGACATGTACGGTCTTTTCAAGTGTAAAATTCATGTTCCCATTCTGTGGAGCTGGGAAGACTGTTAAACTGAGTAAAACCAGGTACTGGAGTGGTAGGTGCAGTTCAATCCCTTTCCATTGAGTGTGACAGAATTAAACCGGTCTCAGCTACATGGTCATCAAGGCCGCGTGCTGGCGTGGGCGATGCGGCCTCACCTCATTTATCTGGCTTCAACCGGTCTTTAATCAATTGGTTTTGTTAGCAGGTTGGGTGTTTAACTAAGAGTTTGTCTAAACCTCTAAGAGTTAAGCTTTTCGATGTTGAGATGTGGTTTGTGACATTTCCTTCTAACTACATTGTACATTATCACTACATATTATTTGTGTTATCAACAACGATTCCTTATGTTTCTTTACAATGCCTCGAGAATCCGATCTTTGCCTTTTCAATGGTTTTCCCGAACCGCTCCCAGCCGACTCTGTGTTATGTTGTCTTCCACAATCCTAATCTCAACAGAATTCTGATGCTACTCGTTCTGTNTCCAGTCAGAAAACCACTATATAAGTAAAACTTTTGTTGCAAATCAAAACTGTGCTGTGCCTCACTGGCTCCTCGTGTTTGTCAGATGGGTAACATATAAGCATTTTTCTCTCGACTCAGTGATTCTTCGCTCCATATCTGGTGCGTACATCACAATCAGATGAGCTCAACTTAACATGTTGTCAGACCCGTTGATCTTCGTGGACATGTAAGCTTAAGTTGAGATGAACTAGTTCACTCAGGATTAGAGAATAAACTAGCACTTTTAAGAAATCATTTCATAGAAACCCCGTCCGCTTCACAAACAATGTTTTGACAGTTGTGCATTATCAAAACGCGTTGGAAACAGAAGCATTGACAGAGACTGACCTGACTCATTGTGCGCTCTGTTTAATATCTTTTCCAGGTGCACGTCTCACTTCTGCATCAACGTAAAGGCACAACACAAATCGTCACTTTTAAGCATCGCAATGAATCCTGGCTCGATGCACATGGAGGCTACACCAATATTTATCAATCTCTAATAATTGCTAAAAACATGAATTATCTTTAACCCATTTAATAGACTTTTAAACTGTTCTTTCATAGAACACGTTCATCTGTTTAATAGTGTATGGGCTGTCTAGACCAGAGAGTTGTATCGGTTCGAGGATGCGCCGCCGTGCGACTCGCCCGTTGCCGTGGAACGTCCTCAGGCTGAGGCCCTCCTCCTCTCGTCGAGGTCGTCTCTTCAGAGGAGATTCACCTTCGTCCATCAGACCGTCCTCGTCTCCGTCAAACAGTCGTCAAAGTCCTGAGCCGACGAGGACGCGGACTGATGCTGCTGCTGCTGGGACAGAACAAACACAGGTTATATTAAAGTCATCGTGTTTAAAGTCCTGAGCCGACGAGGACACGGACTGATGCTGCTGCTGCTGGGACAGAACAAACAGATATATCAAAGTAGAGATCACGGAGATACAGCTCGTTAAAGAACAAACCACTAACACCTCATTAAATATGCGTGCAGAGAATCACGCTCTTTTACACTCGTGTTTGTGATTTACTTGATTGTTTTACTTCTCAGTGTGTCTTTAGTGACTACCTTTTGTCCCGTCTTCACAGACGTTCTCCAGCAGACCCACGCAGCCCCGTGTCGGTGTAGACCAGTTCAGATCCTGCAGGACCCAGCCACAGAGCAGACGTGAACCCTTCTCGTGTTCTCTGAGGAACAACAACAAGAACATGTGAGCTCGCAGAGGAACATAGAACAACTGTTCTGCAAGAGGACATCAGTTGCGCAGGAGGAACAAGAAACACGCCAGTCTGCGGAAGAACAAGAAACTTGTCTGCAGGAGAACAAGAACATCGTGTCTCAGACGGAACAAGAACACTTCATCTGCAGGAACAGAGAAGCATCCCAGTCCTCAGGGAGAAATATTCCTGCAAAGACAAGAACAATCTGTGTCCGAGAAACATCGTTTCTCAAGAAACAAGACACTCTCATCAGTCAAAGAACAAGAACATCCATCTCAGGAGGAACATGTGTGTCGCAGAGGAACAAAACACTCATCTGCAGGAGGACAAAACAAGAAACATTGTGTGCAGGAAAAAAACAAGAACATCTGTTCTCAGAGAACAATAACATGTCCTGCACGAGAACATGTGTTCTGCAGAGTAACACAAACACTCATTCTGCAAGGAGAACAAAACACTCATCTCAGAGGACAATAAACAAAACATCTGTCCGCAAGATCAATAACATCTTGTCTGCAAGAACATGTGTTCGCAGAAACAGAACATCTCATGCCCTGACAGGAAGGTAAAAACACGATGCTCAGTCTGCAGGAGAACAATGACATGATCGCAGAGGAACAAAACAAGACATCGCTCTGCAGGGAGAACGAAGAAATCTGTTCTGCTACTGAGAACAAGAACAATGTTCTGCAGGAAAACCAAAAAATCTGGCTCAGAGGAACAGAACACTCAGTCCTCAGAGAACAAAACATCTGTGTCCACAGAAGAACAAGAACATCTGGAGTCTGGTCAGAGAACAAAGTACATCTGATCGCAGGAGAAACAAGAACAGCCAGTCGCAGGAGAAACAAACAAAAACTCTGTGTTCTGCAACGAGAACAAACACATTGTTCGCAAACGAACAGAACACCTGTGTACTGACAGGAGAACAAGAACATCTTGTCTGCATGAGACAAGAAATGTTCGCAGGAAACAAAACAATTTGTTCTGAGAGGAAATAAACATCTGGTCTGCAGAGAAACAAGAACATCTTGTCCTGCAGAGAACAAAACATCTGAGTCGCAGGATAAACAAGAACACTCATCGCAGGAGAACAAAAACAAACATTCGTGCTCAAGGAGAACAAAACATCTGATCCAGAGAAGCATAGAACACTCAGTCGCAGGAGGAACAAAACAAAACAATCGTTCTAGAGAAAAGAAGCATCCATCGCAGGAACAAAACAAAAACATCGTCTGCAGGAGGAACAAGAACATCTGTTGATCTGTCTGCAGGAGGAACAAGAACATCTCAGTCTGCAGGAGGAACAAAACAAGAACATCGTGTCTGCAGGAGGAACAAAACAAGAACATCTGTGTCTGCAGGAGGAACAAGAACATCTCAGTCTGCAAGAGGAACAAGAACATCTGTGTCTGCAGGTCTGCAGGAGGAACAAGAACATCTGTGTCTGCAGGAGGAACAAGAACATCTCAGTCTGCAGGAGGACAGTGTGAAGATGCGTTCACACCAACAGCGGCAGAACGTTCAAAGCGTCCAGAATTTTAGAACGCCGAACGCCGCATCCACCATCAGACACTGCTCTCCTGTGACGTAGCGGCGTGCTGCTCTGTCTCACATCAAGAGGAAAGAAGGTCTTTTAATCACTTCTATTAACGAAAGGAAAGGCTTGTTTGGGTCTTTTCCAAAGGCTTGGTCCTCGTTGCTCTGAAATCTGGCGAAAACAAACCACATCGGATCTAAACTCAAAGCTGTTGACGTGACACATGGACTGACAGGACAGAGTGTTTAAACCTGCTGTAGGACGTGACACTGGAGGAGGACAGAGTGTTTAAACCTGCTGTTTAAACCTGCTGTAGGACGTGACACTGGACAGAGTGTTTAAACCTGCTGTAGACGTGACACTGGAGGAGGACAGAGTGTTTAAACCTGCTGTAGGACGTGGAGGAGGACAGAGTGTTTAAACCTGCTGAGGAGGACAGAGAGTGTTTAAACCTGCTGAGGACGTGACACTGGAGGAGGACAGAGTGTTTAAACCTGCTGTAGGTCTGAACGCAGCGTGAGACTAAAGACAGAAGAGTGTGGGGACGTTTACCTCTCCAGACACATTTTGGAGCCGACGTCCAGATGGCGATGACTCCGCCCACAGACGCAGCGGCCATCGTTTTCCACAGGGAGACCAGCTGACCACGTTCACCGGCTGAACACCAGAGAGAGAAGCTTCAGTAAAAACACACAGTGATCTGTTTTAAAAGAGTTAAAGAGACAAACCTGAGTGATGAGGTCGTCAGACAGACTGGTCACATGACTCCAGGTGTCTCTCTCGTACAGGTGGACTTTGTTTCCACAGGAACGGCCACAACTGAAGAGACAGAACTACAGTGAGCAGGATTAGACGTTTACAAACTGCCTATAAACCCACACAAGAAGAAGGAGTGGGATCTTTGGATACCGAGGTCTAAATGTACTTTACTTCTGACGAATAATTAAATAGTTATGAGGCTTTAAATTGAGCCCTGATGTGTTTTGATTTGTAAGTGTAAGTCTGCGCTTGAAAACATCTTCTCCAAGGACATTTGCACAGAAAGAGCAGCAGCTGATGACACAAACAGTAGCAACAACACTTACCAGGGCTGTTGTCAGTAACTACAAGAGTTTATCTGTGAAAACTAAAGTTCTGCTGCTAAATCAACATTTGTGAATGAAACTCCACCTACGACCCTTAAAAGTGACATTCAGTCTGTCAGACCGGTTCAGACCTGATCCAGACCGGTTCAGACCTGATCCAGACCTGGTTCAGACCTGATCCAGACCTGTTCAGACCTGTCAGACTGACCAGACCTGGTTCAGACCTGATCCAGACCGGTTCAGACCTGATCCAGACCGGTTCAGACCTGATCCAGACCGGTTCAGACCTGATACCGACCGACCTCCAGACCTTCAGACCTGATCCAGACCTGGTTCAGACCTGATCCAGACCGGTTCAGACCTGATCAGACCTGATTCGGTTCAGACCTGATCCAGACCGGTTCAGACCTGATCCAGACCCAGACCTGATCCAGACCGGTTCAGACCTGATCCAGACCGGTTCAGACCTGATCCAGACCGGTTCAGACCTGACCTGATCCAGACCGGTTCAGACCTGATCCAGACCTGGGTTCAGACCTGATCCAGACGGGATCCGACCGGTTCAGACCTGATCCAGACGGTTCAGACCTATCCAGACCGGTTCAGACCTCCAGATCCAGACCGGTTCAGACCTGATCCAAACAGCTGAGAGCAGACTGTGGACTTGTTTTTATCAAAGAAGTTTCCCAGGAAACCAGACAGAGGCTCTTTCTGCAGGACATGAGCAGCAGAGGAAAGTCACATTGACTGATAATCTGTTTACAGCAGAAGTCACCAATAAAATGTCTCTGTGATCCAGCTGGGTCCAAGGTTTGAAGCTTCACAACGGAGTTTTTGAGACTATTTTAAATGTAATTTCATAATTAACCTTGTGTCCTGTTGGGGATTTACTCAATTTTTGGCATTTTTCATTTTTTAAATTGTCCATTGTTGCTACAGTTTTGGAGATATTTCAATGATTCTTGTTACAACTTTAGATCAGTTATATTTCTAAAATCAACTCACAATTTGCTAAAACCAGAGCCACCTTTTTTAACACCTGTAAATGTTTATTTGTCAGACTTTTTGGGTTATATTTGTGAATCCACTTCTGTTCTAAAATACAAATCTTTAATTCTTTGTCCAGACTTGTAAAAGGTGAAAATGTGACTCTAAAGTGGATTTGTTAGTTTCTTTCTTCCAGCCTTGGACATGTTCAAACTCTTGATGATTTTGTATTTTGTGCAGAAGCAGTTTGTAGTTTTTGGAGCCATTTTGTCCCATTGACTTCCATTAGAAACACTGAAAATCCTCCAAAACTTTAGTGTTTGTTCTTTTCAGAAGAGCTGAGAGGTGTCGTTTTTAGACTTTTAGACAGAAGCTGTATTTGACACATGCTGGGGCTTCAGAATAATTTTACATCGAGGTGAATTCTGAGGTAAAAACTGTCCGATCTGAACGTGCTCTAAACTTTTGCTCTGTGCAGAAGCGTTGACCAGTAGAGAGTATACTTCTGTGTAAATCAGTCACAGGACGTTCGATAAAATGTTTTAAGTATGGTGTTGTACCTTCCCCGAGAGCGGCTGGAACGCCAGGCGACACAGAGACTTGGCGTTGACACGTCGTTACATTTGTGCAGCAGATTCCAGCGGGTCACCTGACTCTGACGACCAATCACAGAGCAGACGTCATGTTTACTCCTTTTACAAAATAAAAATGTGAATTATGTTTAGAGAAGAGTCCAAACCTGGTCGTGGATGTTCCAGACGATCACGGAGCCGTCGCAGCTGGAGAAGCCTTCAGGACAGAGACAAAGACCGTTACAAACACTTTAAATCATCTAAATAAATATAATTTATGAGTCACTGACAGCAGCTGATCTCTGGGTCAAAGGTTACACTCAGGACAGGAGCTTCGTGACCTCGGAGAGTTCTGGTCACTGCTGTCGCCGACCTGGACCACTTTCACCAGAAAGTCACTGCAAACAAGTCAGAGTGAGTTATTTGATCATATTGTGACCTATTATCATCGACACAGTTCTAAACCTGAAATAATCTGTTAGTTTGTGGTTGGAGGCAGTATTTCTTTATTTCTGTGATGTTTAAGCCGAATAAAAGGTTCCGTTTGCGTCTGGTGAAGTGTGAAAACGGCAGAGACTAAAATCAATGTTCATAAGAAAATGATTTCCGATCGTCGCTTCCGCCGAAGAGGAGCAGACACAAATTATCCTCAAAACGACGTCAATACAGACGATCGATACAACAGCCTGATTCACCCAAACACAGGGATATTAGTTTTAGTCCTGTTTTTTAGTCCTATGTTTAGTCCTGTTTAGTCCTGGTTTAGTCCTGCTTTAGTCCTGCTTAGTCCTGTAGTCCTGTTTTAGTCCTGGTTTAGTCCTGTTTTAGTCCTGTTTAGTCCTTTAGTCCTTAGTTTTAGTCCTGCTTTTAGTCCTGCTTTAGTCCTGTTTATCTGTTTAGTACCTGCTTTAGTCCTGTTTTAGTCCTGTTTAGTCCGTCCTGTTTAGTCCTGTTTAGTCCCCTGTTTAGTCCTGTTTTAGTCCTGCTTTAGTCCTGTTTAGTCCTGTTTAGTCCTGTTTTAGTCCTGCTTTAGTCCTGTTTAGTCCTGCTTTAGTCCTTTAGTCCTGGTTTTGTCCTTTTAGTCCTGTTTAGCCTGCTTTAGTCCTTTTAGTCCTGTTTTAGTCCTGCTTTAGTCCTGTTTAGTCCTGTTTTAGTCCTGTTTAGTCTGTTTTAGTCCTGCTTTAGTCCTGCTTTTAGTCCTGTTTTAGTCCTGTTTTAGTCCTGGTTTAGTCCTGTTTAGTCCTGCTTTAGTCCTGTTTAGTTCCTGCTTAGTCCTGTTTTAGCTAGTCCGTTTTAGTCCTGTTTAGTCCTGTTTTAGTCCTGTTTTAGTCCTGCTTTAGTCCTGCTTAGTCCTGTTTAGTCCTGCTTTTAGTCCTGTTTAGTCCTGTTTAGTCCTGCTTTAGTCCTTTTAGTCCTGTTAGTCCTTTTAGTCCTGCTTTTAGTCCTGTTTAGTCCTGTTTAGTCCTTTTAGCCTAGTCTGCTTTAGTCCTGTTTTAGTCCTGTTTTAGTCCTGCTTTAGTCCTGTTTAGTCCTGCTTTAGTCCTGTTTTAGTCCTGCTTTAGTCCTGTTTTAGTCCTGCTTTTAGTCCTGCTTTCCTGTTTAGTCCTGTTTAGTCCTGTTTTAGTCCTGCTTTAGCCCTGTTTTAGTCCTGCTTTAGTCCTTGTTTAGTCCTGCTTTAGTCCTGTTTTAGTCCTGTTTTAGTCCTGTTAGCTTTAGTCCTTTTAGTCCTAGTCTTTAGTCCTGTTTAGTCCTGTTTTAGTCCTGCTTTAGTCCTTTTTAGTCCTGCTTTAGTCCTTTAGTCCTGCTTTAGTCTGCTTTAGTCCCGTGTTTAGTCCTGCTTTAGCCTGTTTAGTCCTGTTAGCCTTTAGTCCTGCTTTAGTCCTCTTTAGTCCTGTTTTAGTCCTGTTTAGTTGTTTTAGTCCCCTGTTTTAGTCCTGCTGTTAGTCCTGCTTAGTCCTGCTTTAGTCCTGTTAGTTTAGCCTGTTTTAGTCCTGCTTTAGCCTGTTTTAGTCCTGTTTTCCTGTTTTAGTCTTTTAGTCCTGCTTTAGTCCTGTTTAGTCCTGTTTAGTCCTGGTTTAGTCCTGGTTTAGTCCTGTTTTAGTCCCTGTTTTAGTCCTGTTTTAGCTGCCTTTTAGTCCTGTTTAGTCCGCCTTTAGTCCTGCTTTAGTCTGTTTTAGTCCTGTTTAGTCCTGGTTTAGTCCTGCTTTAGCCCTGTTTTAGTCCTGTTTAGCCCTGTTTAGTCCTTTAGACCTGTTTTGTTTTGTTTTAGTCCGCTTTAGCCCTTTAGTCCTGTTTTAGTCCTGCTTAGCCCTGTTTTAGTCCTGTTTAGTCCCTTGCCCTGTTTAGTCCTGTTTTAGCCCTGTTTTAGTCCTTTTAGTCCTTTATCCTGCTTTACTGGACCCAGCTGCGACTCTGGTGCCGCTGCTGTTGAACGTCACGTGAGTTGCGTTTGTGTGATCTCGTCAGAATTCCGTCCGGTTCTCCTTCAGGAAAAGTGTGGATCTGAACCGTGTTGTTGGACGTCGCCGTGACCAGTTTTCCTTTCTGCAAAGACACGAGAACAAGACCTGGCGTCAGCTGGATTTCTGTTATAGCTACAACACGTCTGACTGTCTGATGTCTCTGTTAAATGAAAGAGTTCTGACCCTGAGACTGAGAGAATGGACTTTCTCTCCACAGTGATGAATCGTGGATCGTCGTCGTCCAAACCTTCCCAAATCCGAACGTCTCCATCGCTTCCACACGTCACAATGAACCTGGAGCAACATCAGAGTTAAAGAACATTCAGTTCACCCTTACCAAACAACATTATATAAAAAAAAAAGCACAAGTCAATGGGTAATGAACAAATGAATAACGAAGAGCAAGAGCACGCACAGAAGAATGCACACAGAGCCAAAACCTGCGCTACTTGGCAGCAGTGAGACCACAGTGAGACAGAGATGAGATGAATGATAGCGCTCCTTATAAACACTTTAGTCCGTGGTTTGCTTGCCAAATCTCATGTTGCTGCTGTTAGCCAGGGCAAGCTAAAACTCTGCTAGCTCCAACTTATTAGTGTTAAAGGGACAGACCCACATTAAGCGTAAATAGACTATTAAATTCAATTTAAAATAAATAAATAAGATATCCTTTATTTGTCCCACAATGGGGAAATTCCAGTGTTGCAACGCACATTTTAAGAACAGCAGGAAATAGAACATGCAATCAAACAAGATAGAAATAAAATAGACTTAAAATATATATAAGATACAATAATTAAAAGACTATTATTTACAATAAATGTTTGCTATGGCACAGTGCAGGATATGACAGGATAAATAGATAAAGTGGCATCAGTATATAGTATATAGTATTATGTACAATATATGACTATGATTATGTACAACTGCAGCAGATGAACAGAATAAATAACCAGTAATAAATATGAGGTAAAAGTATGACGATGTTTATGTACAGAGCAGCATTTAAGGAGGTGTAAATAGAGGTGAATAAATAATAGCAGATAAAGTGACGTGAGTGAGTTGTACCAGAGATGTTTCCATGGTAACACAGTATCGCACAAGATTAAATTGATGATGTCCAGAGTTAACAGTGTTCGTTGTACAGTCTGACAGCAGCAGGAAGGAAGGACCTGCGGAACCGTTCCTTCACACAGCAAATACATTTTCAACATTGCTTTAAATATAATCTAGCTTTACACTTTGATATTACAGCATTCAGACAGTTATCTAATTATTTTTTTATATATAAAATGTAAGTTTTTTTTATGCTTATAGTATACCCTCGTACGCACCATGCGCACGCCAAGCTTTTGAGGCCAGCGGAAACACTGAATACAGTTCATCAAACCCTGCTTCTTCTCTGTTTAGGGTGGCTGAAGGTACAAAACATCAAATATCGCTTTGTTTTTGCTTGAGGCTTGTTATAGCGCCTCCCTGAGGGCATCAAATAAACCCTCTGTGGTTAGGATGTGCTTTGGTTGGATTACAATATGTTTAGCCTTCCTTGTCGTTTGTTTCCACCAAAGAGTGCCCAAGTCCTTCTGCTGAGTTTAATTATGTTATTCAGATCGTTTTTGTTTTTTTATACGGATAACAGATAAAACCAGCAAAAAAGTAATATACTAAATTACTTCTAATAAAAGAATGCATAAAATGGTATCACAGACATTAAAGATACAAAGCTTCCTTAAAACTAGACACACTCTTTGCTGTCTTTCTTAATAACTATATCAATCTGTGTTTGGTTCAAACTTCAACTCAGAGTCAAAGACGGTGCCCAGGTATCGATAAGAGTCCACAATATGTGAACGATACTCAAGATAGTTGTGCTTTTGTTACGTCTGAAGTCAATGATCAGCTCTTTAGTCTTTTTAATATTTAGATCTAGAGCAGGGGAGTCGAACTTATTTTGACAAAGGGCCACATTGGCATTGGGGTTGTCCGCGAAGGGCCAGTTGTAGCTAAAATTAATCTCACTATTCTTTGACATAATACAAATAATAGTTGTATTGGATTGTTGTTTATTTACTGAAATGACAAAGCTTCAAAAACTTCAGACAAATCATTTCATTAAGGACACTCAGATTTGTCCTGCACTAATATAAGATTAAAGTAAACCTTATAAGACCTTGAGGGCCAGATGAAATGAAGTGGAGGGCCGCATCTGGCCCCCAGGCCTTGGGTTTGACACATGTGATCTAGAGAGCTAAAAAAACAAACTGAAACTGGAACCTGGAGGAACATCAGAGTCAAAGAACATGAGCAGAGAAAACTTTGACTCTGGAGACAAGACATATTCTGCCGTTTATCTGTGACACAAGGAAAAAAGCTCATCGCTCTTTGCACCGCAGCCATGTTTGTCTTCATATAAAAAAAAGTGTCGCTGTTTTTTAATTTTATTTCACAGAGCCTTGCATTTGTGTTGAAAATCCAGAATGATTCAATTGTGTACATTGCAAAAAACAAACAAAAAACGCCTTAATCTCTTGTTTAAACGTGGGTCACACAAACTCCTCACTGTGGCTTTAACTTGACACAAACAGACCAAACCCACGAGACATTAAACTAATAAACATATAAAACACACAGACTTACTTTCCCGTTTCGTCGAAGCAGACCTCAGTGTGTCCCTCTGAGTGTCCATAACGCATCGGCTTCTTCTCACACGGCATGTTCACGTCTGAAACTGCACAGAACAGGAAACATTACAACAAACAGCAGGAATATTCAACTTTATTCTACGAGAGACACAGATTTATCAGTAAGAGCTGGTTTCTGGGCTGAAGTGTGAGCTGGGCCTCGTCTTTAAGCACAATTCAACATCGTTAGATATGTTTAAGCGCTGCACAACATTTAGCTGTACTGCAATCGCTCACTTAATTAAAACTAAACTAATGTGGTCAAAGTCTGAACAAAGATGAGTCCAGATTTAAACCAGACTCAACCAGGACCAAAGAAAATCTAAATTAAACTAAAACAACGACTACACCAGGCAAGTGCCAAGTCTAATACCTCTAACCTAAAATCAAACAACCCCTTAAGGCACCAATGGGACATGGGCGGTACCTCCCACCTTTTTCCTATAGTTTCAACTTTGTTAGTTTCTCTTAAAATAAACTAACCCTCTTAGTTACAGTCAAATCAGATATTTTAAGAGGACTTTTTAATCAGAAAAATGTAGTGCCATTGTCAGTGAACAGAACAAAAATTCACAAACTAGGAACTTGCTACGATGCTAATGTGGAAACAAATAACACAGAAAATACAAATAAAGAAAGAAACAAATAAGAAATATCAAGTTTAATAAATGGGTTCCTCCTAAACTTTTTAAACCTATGCTAAGTCCCTAAACTCATTTTTTGTTAAACCTTCAGCTTTTGAAAAAAAAAAAAAAATTGTCATACCCAAATTTTGCTCAAACAAGTGTTGTAGTGCCACCAGCTTTACTCTTGTTTATGTTTACCAAAGAAAATCTGGGCATTTTAGTAAAAAAAAAGGCTGGTTCCTTATGACGTTAATAAGAGTCTATGGGACACACACAAACTTACAATTTTTAGATATGAAAACAACAAAATCATAATGACGATCTTAACAGGGCCTAATAGATACAATGCTAATAAACCTGCAGCAGCAACAGCAAACAGTTAATAGTTTAAATATGAATTAAAACAAGTTCAATGGCTCACCCTTTATAGATGCAAACATTATGAGCTCATGATAAAAAGCAGCAGTCATCGATGACGTCGAATAAAATCGATTAAAAATCAAATTGTCCAAAATAAAAATAAAATTGAGATTTTATTTTTTGGCCAGCCCGACAATAAACTGTCATTTTCAGCACAAAATACAAAGACTTTCATTATTAAACCTATTATGTAAAATGTTTTATTCAAATATATCAAACTTGTTATAACGGCTCCTTCATCATTAGTTTAGTCAAAGTTATATTTGAATTGATTCCTGCATGTTGGAGTAATCTTGTTTTGTTCTTCAGCTGCAGCTCAAGTGTCTCACCTACCACCTAGCCCCGCCCACTTGTCTGGATTTACTTGTTATCATTCAAAAGATTAAACTCAAAGTGAAGCATAAATGGTTCAAAACTGTCCCAGAGACACTTTACAACAATAATAATTTGTTATTTTAAATCTGTTGCTTTTTACAGTTACATTTTAAAATGAGGAGGCGGGGCTTATCAGATCTGCAGTTTTGAACAGGAAGTCAGTAGTTGTTTCTATTTTTAAGTTGTTTTAGATCAACTTTGTGTTTTACAATGAACAAAAGGTAAATTACTGATCTGTGTATGTTCTAGATTCTACTAAAGAGTTGGAGAAAACACAATAGAGGTTCTGCAGGTGACATCACACATTCTAAATGTTCATGCTGAGTGGCACGATGCATGAGAGTTAATGTAGAGAAAGAACATTTTCTCTTGTAAGAGTTCAATAAACAGATAAAACAGGAAAATAAACTACAGTTTGATAACAAATTCAACCCACCACAAGTCTACTGAGCACTGGGTTTGTAACTGACATGTAAACAGAGAAAATCAAGTCAACAGTTGTAGTAAAGCAGATAAACTTTAGCTTCTCACATTTATCAGACATTAAAATCACACACAGTTGAACTTATGACCTTTTTCTTCTTAAAAAAATATGTTTTTGAGTCAGTTTGTTGCAGTTAAAATGTCCTAAATCATCAACTGTTTGTAGCAGACAAGTTTGTAGCAGACAAGCCATTGCCACGACAACAAAGAAATACATTGAAGAAATGCCTCATTCTAAATGTTGCTAAGCAAAATGATGTCAGTGCATAACCTCTATAGGTCTCCTTTCAGTTTCAGACTAGTTTTTGCTTAGGCTCAAGATGATTCCAAAACTCATCAGAAAATGTCACATTATGAGCTCTTAATGTGATTTTTAACTATGAATGCTTGTTTCTACCAGTTTTAGTGTTGATTAGAATCTGATTTTCTAAACTTTTGACAAACCTAAAATCTCCATCTCCAGAACAATCTCAAGCAACATTTCTTTAGCTCAAATCTGCCAGAATCTTGTCTTCAATCACTTTTGACTTAATCTGCCAACTGATCGATCACCAAAATAATCGTTAATCACGGCCCAATATTCAGAGCTGGCAAAAGTACTGAAGGTCACTACTCAAGTAAAGTACAGTTACTTTAATAAAAAACAACTCTGGTAAAAGTCAAAGTCCTGCTGGAACTGCTTCACTTGAGTAAAAGAATAAAAGTACACTTGTATAAATATACTTAAGAAAATAAATACAATCACACAGCCAAAGGTGAATATCTAGTCTCAGTTAAACGACTAGAATACTAGAAATTCTGCTGCTTATTTCACTTGTTTCATGACATTTCTGATGTTTTCAAGAGATTTGAGCTTGAATCAGATTTGCCAACGGGGGAGCAAAAATATATTAAGTCATTAGCAAATAGTTTGAAACAATTTATTGAAACAAGTCATACATCCAGGTATACCAAGTAACACCACCTTAATCAGAAAAAATACCAATAAAAAGATACTCTAGAAAACTACTTAATTACAATACTTCAGTAAAAACAGTTACTTGTCACCTCTGCCAACTCTTGACAGATTAGATTTTTAGCTTTTACTTGACAAACATCACACAATGTTGAGCCCACAACAGTTTTCCACTTTTAACTACAAATATAGAACAAATTTATAGTTTTGTGAAGCTCAGACACCAAGCTAAGGCTGTGAAATAGTATTAGCTTCATCTATTTGTAACAGGAAAGTAAAATAATTAAATGACAACAAGTACAGTCTTACATTTAGATCTAAAGTCACTGAAAATCAAAAATATGCTACGATATTTATGATTTCTGTCCATAAAAACTAGCTAAACTAGCTAGAAGTTTGACAAAAGCTACAGTTCACGCTGAGTTGTCTTTATTCTGATTTTAAACCTGAATAAAAGCTAATTTCTCGTGTTCCGCCGCGTGTCTAAACTTTAACTAGACAAACTGTGACTTTAGTGTGATTTTTATGCTCGTTTTAGATGTATTTATTCGGTTTTTGTTGAGTTTTGTGTCACTTACGTCTCCTCGCGGCTCCGCTCTCTCCGCAAACTCCCGCGCTCGGACGAAAACACCGGAAGTTACGTGACTGCACGCACAGGACGTCGCCGCGCCACGCACTGACGCACAGGATGTTTTGTTCCAGCTCATGCTAATGCTAATGCTAAGTGTAGCGTTTTTTGAATGGGACAGAAACACGCTCCGCTTTAGCTTTATTTGATTTAAAGGATTTCTTACTTTATTATGCAAGTATATGTACGCGTGCTTTGTTTAAAAATGCACTTTTAAACCCGATTGTTCTGCTTTATTCAGATTCTGGAGCGAAACGTAACTTTTATAGAAATCACGAATCAAACCCAGGATTAAAACAGGACTAAAACAGGTCTAAGCAGGACTAGAACTGGACTAAACCTGGACTAGAACAGGACTAAAGCAGGACTAAAGCAGGACTAGAACAGGACTAAAACAGGACTAAAGCAGGACTAGAACAGGACTAGAACAGGACTAAAGCAGGACTAAAGCTGGACTAAAGCAGGACTAAACCAGGACTAAAGCAGGACTAAAACAGGACTAGAACAGGACTAAAACAGGACTAAACCAGGACTAAAACAGGACTAAAGCAAGACTAAACGGACTAAAGCAGGACTAAAACAGACTAAAACGGGACTAAAGCAGGACTAAAACAGGACTAAAGCAGGACTAAAACAGGACTAAAACAGGACTAAACAGGACTAAAGCAGGACTAAACCTGGACTAGAACAGGACTAAAGCAGGACTAAACACTAAACAGGGTTAAACAAGACTAAAACAGGGTTGAAACAAGACTAAAACAGGGTTAAACAGGACTAGAACAGGGCTTAAACAGGACTAAAGCAGGACTAAACTGGACCATAACTGGACTAAAGCAGGACTAAAGCAGGACTAGAACAGGACTAAAGAGGTCTAAACCAGGTCCATGGATCCCGGGACAGAGGACGAGCCTGAGCCGATCACACTGAAGTCGGTGAAAGATTTCAAGTAAGTTCCAGAGATTGTTCAAGCTGCAGTTTCTGATTTTTAGGTTTAAACCTGAAAACTTCCTCTTACAAATCCTTCCACACGTGGTTCATATTCGTTTTGGTTACAATTATGGCTTATAAACTTCTTTTACAAACAACAACAACAAGTGAAACTGCAGAGGACCAGACAAGCTCAGCCAATCAGAGCGCTGCATTCAGATTAAAACTCTTTATTATCCATTTCAGACACAGTGGTCTTGTTTTTTCACAAAGACTTTTTTAGTTTATGATAAATGCAGTTTATGTATTAAAACAAAATAAAGTTAGTTACTCAACTTAATTGAAAAATGGACAGGTCTAGATTAGCGATGCACCGATTCGATACTGGGACGCACGGATATCGATGCTGGATGGAGTATCGGCTCCATGATATCGGCTCAGCTGATATTATAGTTGTGCCTTTCGTTGGACAGACTGTAATAGGACTAATTAATCGACTGGTTTGATCCAGAACGTCTCATATTATTGGACATTTTATTCAGATTAAGCTGTGAAGTTGTGACTTGCACTGTAAATAACAGTTACTGAACTATGACAAAATGTCTTTAAGCTATTTAAGTTCATACACTGGTATCGGTTGATATCTATATCTGCAGAAGCATCGGATCAGTATCAGAACAGAAAAGCTGGATCGGTGCGTCACTAATCTAGATCAAAGGATCAACAACCATTTTTTATCAGTAAAATGTGGTTTGAAGTCAAACTTTGAGGCAGAATATAAATTAATTCTTTCCAACCTACTTCTCTGAGCCTCAGAGTTGCCAAGTTCATTTCTTTATGAGTTTGTTTGTCTGTTTTAATAGTTTTATGAGTTTTGAAGCTCGTGTGTTTAGTCTTTGTGCTGCAGCTTCAAGTTCCAGGTGAATTTTAGCAATTTCCTGGTTTGATTTGCAAAAATATATCTATTTATGAATGTTGAATGATTATGAATAAATGATTTTAGCAGATTTTCAAAAGCTGTTATTAGTGTTAGAAAACCCAAAATTGTTTATCACACATTGCAATGAATCCGCTATTTGAATAACTTTATTATGGCTGAGGTCGCTTGTCTCAAAAGCTTCACGTTTTCTCTGAAACTCTGTCCACACTGGTCAGTCTTTGTTCGCTCTGAGTGAGTGACAGCTGGATTTAACCAATCACAGTGAAGTAGGAACTGATTGTATTTACCTCAGAGACAAAAGACAAGAGTCGACAAGATTGTGATCAAATCAAAATCGTGATCTGTCTCCAGGAAAATGGCCAGCCCTAGTTTTATATGAACTGAATCCTTTGCCTGTAACACATTGATCTGATGAAGTGTATGAACCTGTTGTTTTGGTGCAGATGGTTCCCGGTGCCTCAGAGCGACCGTCTCGGCGGCTGCAGGAGCGTGCGAGAGTTTGAGAAGCTGAACCGTATCGGCGAGGGCCACGTACGGCATCGTGTACCGCGCCCGGGACTCGGCCTCCGGGAAATCGTGGCTCTGAGAAGGTGCGCATGGACAAAGAGAAGGACGGCATTCCCATCAGCAGCCTGCGCGAGATCACCGTGCTGCTGCGCCTGCGACACCAGAACGTGGTGGAGCTGAAGGAGGTGGTGGTGGGATCGCAGCTGCACAGTCTCTTCCTGGTCATGAGCTACTGCGAGCAGGACCTGGCCTCGCTCCTGGAGAACATGCAGAGTCCCTTCTCAGAGGCGCAGGTCAAGTGTATCGTCCTCCAGCTGCTGCGAGGACTGGAGTATCTGCACCACAACTTCATCATCCACCGAGACCTGAAGGTGTCCAACCTGCTCATGACGGACAAAGGTCAGTGTCACAGAAAGAATACTTCAAACAATCAAGACTACTTAAATGTCTGATATAAGAGTTTTAAATCTCATCTGGTCCAAACACTTAATATTAACTCAGCGACAGTAATAAAACCTGCTTCTGCTCTTAATCTGACTGACTCCTGACTGGTGTGTTTCCTCCAGGTCAGGTGAAGATCGCAGACTTCGGTTTGGCGCGCACGTACGGCCTCCCTCAGCAGCCCATGACGCCTCGTGTGGTGACGCTGTGGTACCGCGCTCCGGAGCTGCTGCTGGGTTCGACCAATCAGAGCACGGCGCTGGACATGTGGGCGGTGGGTTGTATCTTGCCGAGCTGCTGCTGCACAAACCTCTGCTCCCCGGAGTGTCTGAGATCCAGCAGCTGGACCTGATCGTGCAGCTGCTGGGTTCTCCCAACGACACCATCTGGCCCGGCTTCTCCGCGCTGCCTCTGAGCGCGCACTACTCTCTGCGCAAACAGCCCTACAACAACCTGAAGAGCCGCCTGTCGTGGCTGTCGGACGCCGGACACAGACTGCTCAACACGCTGTTCATGTACCAGCCGCAGAGACGTGCCAGCGCCAAAGACTGTCTGCACAGCTCCTACTTCAAAGAGAAGCCTCTGCCCTGTGAACCCGAGCTCATGCCCACCTTTCCTCACCACAGGAACAAGCGCAGCGCGCCTGAAGCACGCAGCGCACGCTCTGGGAGTGAGGCGGGGAGTAAACGCTCTGCGCCGGGGTCAGAGGGGCCCAGACGCGCTGAAGCCAAGAGGAGCAAAGTCTGACCGTGTTTAAATAACATTATATCTACATGAAGACCTTTTCTACATGAAGCCACGAAGAGCAGAGTCTGATCTGTGACATGTGTCTACAATAACATTATATCTACACTAAGACCTGGTCCAGATCAGGTTTAGGTCTGGGTGATAAAGACAAAAATAAATAACTCTTTTGTCACATCTCGATTATGAGATTCAGACGATATTATCAAACCAAGTTTAGTTGAAGTTTGATGGGCTGAAGTCGACTGAAGACATGAGCTGTGAATGTGTCTCAATGTTTTTGACCAAACACAAGACACAAACTCAGAGGTTTGCATGAATGGATTAATGTGGAATAACTGTTATTTTTAATTAAAGTAGACACTTGTAGGTCTCGTCTGATGTGCAACATGTCATGATTCCAAGTTTTCTGTGGAGCTGTGAAGATTGTTTAAAATTAGTAAAAGTCCTGATAGAAGAGAACTAGACTGGAGCTGAAAGAGTTAAGTTGAATTAGTTTTATTTTGATTGTGACCAGATAAAACGAGACCCTGGAGACTCTGCTGTGTCTGTGGCTCCTTCACAAATCCCAAATAATCCTAAATCCTCAAACAGAACTTCTGATGCTACAAAACGTGTCTATGATCAGCTGCAGTTCCTCACAGTCTCCAGCTGGTGTCGCCAGAAAACAACACAACTCTCATTTAAACTTAGACCAGTTTGAGTTCAGTCCAGGTTCAGTCCAGGTTCAGTCCTGGTTCAGTCCAGGTTCAGTCCTGGTTCAGTCCTGGTTCAGTCCTGGTTCAGTCCTGGTTCCAGAGCTGGTTCAGTCCTGGTTCAGACTAGGTTCAGTCCAGGTTCAGTCCTGGTTCAGTCCAGGTTCCAGAGCAAAAGTCCTGAAGTTTCTGCTCTAGTAAAAATACAGTTACTTGTGTAAAAACGACTCTGGTAAAAGTCAAAGTTCTGCTGAAACATGTCTTCTTGAGTAAAAGTATAAAAGTAAAACTGTGTACATTTATTTAAGTAAAAAGTATCACACTGCCAAAACTTCTTGTGTCAGATTATTTCACTTTTTCAAGATATTTCAGATGTTTTCAAGAGATTTGAGTGAGTAATCTTTATTTGTTAAGCACATTTCACAGACAGAGTCCCAAAGCTTCACAGTGAGATGAACCCCTCCCCTCCCTCCTCACCCTGGAGCAGCTCAGCAGAGGCGCCTCAACCTCCGACCACCACCAAGCACTCCCTAACCTGCATGTATTGGTTGGTGGGGAAACCGGAGGAAACTCACCCAGACACAGGAGGAACATGCAAACTCCACACAGAAAGGCCCTGAGTCTGAGCGGGAATCGAACCCACGACCTTCTTACTGTGAACCAGAGCGCTAACCACTCTGCCACTGTGAGCTTGAATCACATGTGTCTCTGGGGTGAGTAAAAATAATGACTTAATGTTTGAAATAAGAACAAACTTATTGAAACAAGTCATATAATGTAAGTCCATCAAGTAAAACCATCTGAACCAGAAAAACACCAAAAATAAAGATTCAAATCCAGATTCTAACACATTTTAATCAATAGAAATACATTTTTTGCAGTGCACAGTTGGTTTGTTTTGTGTTTAAGCAGGAGTTGAGCTTTACAGTGAATGATTTATAATTATTGTGACTTTGATCATGTAATAAATATGTCATTGTTAGAAATGTTTTGGCAATGCTCAGAGTCTGATACACAACAGCAGCAGCAGTTTTAAAATAAAAACAGTTATAGGCTCATGAAGTAACTCGCCTGTAGAAAATACAGATACTTCTACAAATGTAAGAAGTCACCAGATTTTATTAAACTCAAGTAAAGTACAGATACTCTAGTAAAAATACTGATAATTATGATCCTAACAGGGTTTGTACAGTCATAGAAAACCTGAAAAACTCATGGAAAACCTAAATCTAATTTCCAGGCTCTGGAAAAGTTTTGGAATTCTACTGGTTTTAGAAAAGTTTGGAGAAAATTATAAAATATTTTAGGTAAAAACGGAAGATGGTTTACTACAACACCATTCTGTTTTAACTCAGACAGAAAAAAGTGCCATAAAATAAAAACTGGATGTTTCCAACAACGTTCATTGACCCTGTCCCTATAGAGGTTCTGCACTGACATCACATTGCTTGGCAACATTTAGAATGAGTGGCATTTCTTCAATGTATTTCTTTGTTGTCGTGGCAACGGCTTGTTAGCTGCAAGTTTGTCTGCTAAAACAGTTGGTGATTTAGGACATTTTAACTGCAACAAACAAACTCAAAAACATCTTTTTTAAGAAGAAAAAGGTCATAACTTCAACTGTGTGTAATTTTAATGTCTGATAAATGTGAGACGCTAAAGTTTATCTGCTTTGCTACAACTGTTGACTTGATTTTCTCTGTTTACATGTCAGTTACAAACCCAGTGCTCAGTAGACTTGTGGTGGGTTGAATTTGTTATCAAACTGTAGTTTATTTTTCCTGTTTTATCTGTTTATTGAACTCTTACAAGAGAAAATGTCCTTTCTCTCCATTAACTCTCATGCATCCTTGCCACTCAGCATGAACATTTAGAATGCTGTGATGTCACCTGCAGAACCTCTATACTCACACTTGCACACTTGTGCACTTCAAATGCTCTTTGACGACGAGCCGCTGAAGTGCGCATAGTCCCAATTCTCTAGAATGTTTTTATCCACACTTCACAACGGCATATTTACGCACTTCAGGCAAGTGTGGAGTTTTCAAATGATGCAATGCTTCTACCTTAGCAACTTAGCTCTGAACGTTAACAGGAGGCAGTTTATAATATACTACCGTAAGAAAACCATTTGGCTTGTACCTTGCGCTGCCACAGCTGATTCCTACCAGACATGGACATTCACAGCACTGTTTTATATGTTTTATATGTTTGTGGTGAGTTCCAATGATCCAAATAGACGAGTAATTTAGCAGCAGTTTAATTCACAACATGTTGAAGTGTGGACTGTCCCATTTCTGTTCTGCACACTTGTGCACTTGGCGCACTTGCACACTTTCAAACAATGCACACTTCAGTGAAGTGTGCAAGTCTGCAAGTGTGAGTATTGGGACAGGGCCATTTTGTCTTAATTTATTTCACGACTTTGTTTTCTTTTAAAAGACAATGTGTTTGATGTATTTACCTTGGCTCGCTCATAGACATATAATTAAACAAATGTAATTATATGTCTATGGGCTCGCTGATACAAGTAAATACATCAAACACATTGTCTTTTAAAAGAAAACAAAGTCGTGAAAAACTGGATGTGTTGCAGTAACTTTATTATTTATTAGAACATTTTGATCTTTGACCCCTGCACATTTGTTCAAACTAAAAAGACTGATTTTAATGTTTTGTGGAAACTAAATGCTTTGAAACTAAATTATTGCATTTCATTTAATGAACTAGAAAACAAGAGATTTGATCCGTGTTTGAATGAAGCGTGTTGTGTTTCATTCACACGTTTGAGTTTTGTCACGTTCAACATTTCCACAGCTCGAAACAGTCTGTTCCACTCTGTGACGTCATTACGTGGCAGCATCATTTTTAAGACGAGCAAAAGTCTGGAATAAATCTAAAAAACTACAAAGAGAGTATAATCCAAAATCAACCACAAAAATAAATAAAAACACATATCAGAGCAGATGAAATGTTTTTCCAGGGTATTTTTCGGGAGTGTTTTATTCCTGGAGCGTGTCGTGATGACGTAATGCTGATGGGAATGATTAGCGCGCGCACGAGGCCTTTCACAATAAAAGCCCTGAAGACTGTCCAAACTACGGCCCTTTAGTTTTCCCACATGAAAGCACCAAGAACTAAGTCCCCACATCCCTTCAGTCCCTGTTTAGTCAGAGGAACTGTCCTGTCCCTGTGTTTGTGTCACGCAGCAGCAGTTGTGAAAGTCAGACTAAAAAGCTTTAACATCAGCATCTGTTTAGTCTGGAACATTTAAACACGTCATATGTTGGTGTTAGGGTGCACGGTAGCAGAGTGGTTAGAGCTCTGGCTTCCCAATAAGAAGGTCGTGGGTTCGATCTCTCTGGGTGGAGTTTGCATGTTCTCCCCGTGTCACCGTGGGTTTCCTCCAAAAACATGTATGTTTAGGTTCATTGGGCATCACTGTAAATGTCCCTTAGTGAGTGAATGAGAGAGTGAATGTTTGTCTGTCTAACCCTGCGACAAGTTGGCCATGCAGGGTGTTCCCCGCCTAAGGCCCAAAGTCACTGGGATAGGCTCCAGTCACCTGCAACTCCTAATGGGATTAAGCGGTAGAAAAAAAAAAAAAAAAAAAATGAATATGTTGGTGTTTTTTTCCCTTCAACATAAAATGATGCGCAAACTATAATGTACAAAAGCTAAAAACATCACTGAAATTTACAATAAAACACAATTGTGCACTGTTATTTCTAATAAAAAATACTAATTACAAAATGAAACATTTATTCTGGGGGTTACAGCTCAGGAAAAGGAAGTTTGTCTAAATTGAGACAATAAAACATGTTTCCAGACAAAAGTTTGTGTTACAAAATGTGTTTGTGTCACTAAAAGGTTCCTGGTCTGACTGAAAGAACCTGCCCCAGAGCAGGAGCTAAAAAAGTGTGGCCCAGTTCATAGTTCCTGCTCTGTGTGAACACATCCAAATCTGGAACTAAAAAAGTACAAGGACTGAAAAAGTTCCTACTGTGGGAAAGGGCCTATTAATACGTTCTGTTCTGTAACTGAAAATATCAGTTTGATGCAGAAGGTTGTAATAAAAACTCATAATAACTAGTTCATGTTTGTTCTGTAAATGCATTCTGGTAACTTTAGTGTTAATCTCCCTCAGGTATTCATAACTGCATAGTGGTTACAAAAGTGTACAACGTTTTACTCCAAACAAACCCTGATGACGTCATGTTGATTATGTTAGCTTAAGTCAGGCATGTCCAAAACTGCGGCCCGGGGGCCAAATGCAGCCCTTGGACCAATTTTCTTTGGCCCTCAGACTTACTGCAAGATTGGCCCAAATTACAAAAAGTATAGTTTTTAATGTCAAATTTGAGCAATTCTTCTATCATAGTTGAAAAAAACAAAAATTATAGTTCTTTGAAGCTTAAAATGAATGATTAAAGCTCTATTAAAAGTGTGGCGGTTCATTAAAATTAGTTCAAATGCAATATTTTGAATGATTCACTTCACTGGCGTGAAATATATGGCCCTCTGCTCCATATAAGTTTCAAAATGCGGGCCCACTCTGGAAAAAGTTTGTACACCCTGGCTTAAGTGGAACATGGGTCATACAAGAACGGGATAAACGGTTTCTCGTGTTTTATTGTGAAAGCGTCTGCCGGATCCACGCGTGTCCCGGGACAGTGGGCGGGTTCTGCAGGGTCAGAGGAGGTTTGTCCCGGGACAGTCTGAGTGAGAGCGGGTCAGAGATGGAGCTGAGGCCCGGAGCCGAGGGGCCGCTGTGCCCGAGGACATGAGCCTGTTTCCCGAGAGGGTCCGCCGCCGCCGCCGCTCCCGCTCCACGTGAGTCCCGTCCACGTCCACGCGCTTCACTTTTACACTTTTACACGTCCACACGCAGAAAGTTTGAGTCGTGACCTGTGACCGCGGACCGCCCCGGGACCCGCCTGGAGCCTCCTCACTGCGGGGCGAGGAGAGTTTAGCACCGCGGGGTTTAGAGCTCCAGAGGCCCCGGGACCCAGCGCTGCAGAGGCCCGGGTACAGAGCTCTGTGTCCGGGTACAGACGCTCCAGGGCCCCGGGGATCCACAGCTCCACGCCCGCCTCACGCTCACTTTTTCTCCGCTGAAGTTTCACATTCCGGGAAGAGTCAGAGTCAGACAGGGAGGGTCCGGACTGAACCAGGACTGAACCAGACTGAACCAGGACTAGGGAGACCTGAACCAGGACTGAACAGGACTAGCAGGACTGAACCAGACGACCTGAACCAGACTAAAACAAGACTAAAGTAGAACTAAAGAGGACTAAAACAGGACTAAAACAGGACTAAAGCAGGACTAAAAAAAGGACTAAAACAGGACTAAAGCAGGCTAAACAGGACAAAAAACTTAAAACAGGACTAAAACAAGGACTAAAGCAGGACTAAAACAGGACTAATACAGGACTAACAGGACTAAAACAGGACTAAAGGACTAAACAGGACTAAACAGGACTAAACAGACATAAGAAGACTAAAGCTAGGAACTAAAACAGGACTAAAAACAGGACTAAAGCAGGACTAAAACAGGACTAAAACAAGGACTAAAAGACAGGAGACTAAAACAGGACTAAAGCAGGACTAAACAGGACTAAAGCAGGACTAGACTAAAGCAGGACTAAAACAGGACTAAAACAGGACTAACAGGCTAGAACAGACTAAACAGGACTAAAGCAGGACTAAAAAACCAGGACTAAAGCAGGACTAAAGCAGGACTAAAACAGGACTAAAGCAGGACTAAAACAGGACTAAAACAGGATAAAGCAGACTAAAACAGGACTAAAACAGGACTAAGCAGGACTAAAACAGGACTAAACAGGACTAAAGCAGGACTAAAAAACCAGGACTAAACACAGGACTAAAGCAGGACTAAAAACAGGACTAAACAGGACTAAAAGCAGGACTAAAACAGGACTAAAGCAGGACTAAACAGACTAAAGCAGGACTAAAGCAGGACTAAAGCAGACTAAACAGGACTAAAGCAGGACTAAAACAGGACTAAAGCAGGACTAAACAGACTAAAGCAGGACTAAAACAGGACTAAGCAGGACTAAAGCAGGACTAAAACTAGACAAAGAGACTAAAACAGGCTAAAAGGCCAGGACTAAAGCAGGACTAAAGCAGGACTAAAACAGGACTAAAACAGGACTAAAACAGACGAAAACAAGGACTAAAGGCAGGACTAAAAACAAGACTAAAACAGGACTAAAAAAAACAGACTAAAGCAGGACTAAACAGACAACAGGACTAAAAGCAGGACTAAAACAAAGCAGGACTAAAACAGGACTAAACAGGACTAAAACAGGACTAAAACAGGACTAAAAACAAGGACCTAAAACAGGACTAAAACAGGACTAAACAGGATAAACAGGACTAAAACAGGATAAAACTATAAGACTAAAACAGACTAAACAGGACTAAAGCAGGACTAAAGCAGACTAAAACAGGACTAAAAAACAGCGACTAAAGCAGGACTAAAACAGGACATTAAAACAGGACTAAAAACAGAGACTAAACAACTGGGATGGTAAATACAGTGCTAGTGGTGGATGAAATAAGTTTTTATTCAAGTAAAAAGTTCATCAGAAGTAATCTACTGAGGTAAAAGTTTAAAATAAACTTTTATGAGGTAAAAAATACAAGTTTTTCACTCTTGTTTGAGAGTTTTTAAGGCAGCAGCCTCCTTAGTTTCTCTCCAGAAGCTCATTACACTTTCAAATTCATCTTTTAGAAATAATGATTTGTCTCTTTCCACTGTAAATGTTTCTACAGATGAATCATGTGCAGAAAAAAGCTGGATGTTGATTATTATAAGTGTTTTTCTAACCATGTTGTTGAGAATATGACTGGAACACAGCACATCCAAACCTACAACTTTACCTTGCATCTCTAAATGAAAAAAGCAGTTTAATGTCAAACTTTTTAACTAATGCTGCTGACCATTACATTGTAAACCTCCCAGTTCTTCACCGATGAGTTTAGAAGTGCTTTTCACAAGGCTCTAGCTGGGACACTGCAAAAATATTGTCATCCAAACAAATAGGCTACTTGGACAATGTATAGCTGTAGTGGTGGAAAGATGAAATGAGTTGACGCCTCACTTTTAGTCCAAGTGTCAGTTTATTCTTTATTTTTCTTTCATAAAAGAAGTAGCTCACTGACATTTTGCTTTGAGCAGCTTTCGGGGAAAAGTTTGGATGCTGCTGTGTTAAATGTAGTTTGTGTTTAAAGGAAGCAAACCCACAGGAAAGTACTTTTTACTTTACAGACTTGTTCTGCAGTGTACTGGAGTAAAAGTAAAAGTACAGATGCTTCAGACTGTGACTCCAGTGTGTTTGTGCAGTACGTTTGAGTATCTGTCTGTGTGTATTTGTGTGTAGTACGTCTGTGTGTCGCAGCCTCAGAGTCTGTAGTATTTTTACTTCACTTGGCCCTGTTGTATTTTAGATTTGTGGCTCTTTATTTTGGTCTGAGCCGTGAATGCCTCAGTAAACAGACTCACACAGAACCCAACCAGGACTGAAACAGGACTAAAACTGGTCTAAAACAGGTCTAAATCAGGACTAAAACTGGTCTGAACAAGGACTAAAGCAGAACTCAACCAGGTCTACAACAGCACTAAAACAAGATGATCAGTTTTCACTGGTAGCAATGACTCAAAAATTATTATTTTTTTGATTCCCAAAACTTGGGAATCCTTCAGTCGTTTAGTCAATTAATTGTCTCCGTGCACAGAACTTCAGTTGTCTTGTTTTGGTTCAAAGTGATGTCCATGTCGACTGAAGCGATATCACTGATGTTTGATCCCAGTATCAGATCGGTGTGTCGCTGCACTGTCATAAATAATAGAGCAGTTCAACTTAAACATTTAAGTACAAATTCTGCCTTAAAGTTTTAAGTTATGTAAACTTAATGAAGTGTGTTGAAAGAAATGTAAGTTGTAATTGGGTCTTCACTCATGAACTTGAGTTGTTCTGACTACAGGAACTGAGTTATTACTACTCATCATATTAAAGTGCCCATGACAGGAAGAACTACTCATGTCGCAAAGACGTAGTTAAGATCATTATATTTAAGGTTTTACTAAACATTTTTCAAATTTCATTCCAGTTTGGCCATTTTTTAGCATTAAAAGTTTACTTCCTGTTCATCAATGATGACATCACACTAGGTAGTTGCCTAGCGACCATATAATAAATTGGACCAAAACTCTTCAAATGTAACTTTTTTTTTAATACTTGAGCCGTAAAAATATACTAGAACTCACTGTTTTGTTAAATGTGTGTTTACAGAGCCATAAAAATCAGTTTCTTGTGAGAAAATTAAAATATCTTTGTCTCCCCAGTGTGATGTCATCAGTTTAGAACTCTGCTCTACTTCCTGCTATTTTCAACAGATTTTCTGCACAAATTTGTTCTTGATTAACGTAAAACTATCGTTTAGAATTAAAGCAGGTATTGATCTACCAAACTAAATAGAAATTTAAAAAACGTAAAAATCTGTCATACGCATTTTAAGTTGTTAGCCCTGCTAACTTAAGACTCTAAGTTATTACAACTTACTGTTTTGCTTTATGATAACTCATCATGATAAGTTAAACATCATTTTAACCATTTTCATTTGCTATGTTCCAAGTCAGGTTAGCTTATTGTTCAAGTCAGGTTAGCTTATTGTTCCAAGTCAGGTTAGCTTATTGTTCAAGTCAGGTTAGCTTATTGTTCCAAGTCAGGTTAGCTTATTGTTCCAAGTCAGGTTAGCTTATTGTTCCAAGTCAGGTTAGCTTATTGTTCCAAGTCAGGTTAGCTTATTGTTCCAAGTCAGGTTAGCTTATTGTTCCGATCAGGTTAGCTTATTGTTCCGAGTCAGGTTAGCTTATTGTTCCGAGTCAGGTTAACTCATCTTTTTAAGGCAGAAATTGTACTTACAATGTTAAGTTAACTGAATGTAAATATTTCCCATTTTACAACTAGAAAGTCTAAGTTAAACATTGAATGCATTTGTAATTGTAATGAACTGTGGAAAATAACACACCTTAAGCTTTTTCATTGTTTTAGTCAAATACTTACAGTAATGACAGAGTTACAGAATAAGGTTGCATCTAACATGTTGTAAGTTTAGATTTAAAAAATCACAGCTTCCCGCTCATCTTTGTAGACAACAGAAGTCCCAGTCCCAGGCCTTGCATAGCTTCATCAAGAAAGTTGTCATGGGCCTAGAGAGGGAAAAAAGCAAACTTACTGACTGACAACTGCTGTAGAGAACTGACCACAATTCGTTATAATAACTGATTCCAGCTGGAATCAGTTATTATAACGAATCAGTAAATATTTAAAGCCAAAGGATCAAAATCAGTCAGAAGAGCGGCACAAATACTCAAAATCAAATCAAAACTGCAAAGTGTGAATGAGACTGTGTATTAACAGTGTTCCCCCACCTAAGGCCCAAAGTCTCTGGGACAGACTCCAGAGTGTTCCTCCTTTATTGAACCAGGGAAGTCCCACTGAGATTCAGAATCTCTTTTGCCCTGGGGAAGGGTCAGGGAGGTATTAATGGACATGTTTTTAGTTGTAGGAGGAAACCGGAGTACCCGGAGGAAAGCTACGCAGACACAGGGAGAACATGCAAACTCCACATAGAAAGGTCCCGGGTCGACTGGGAGTTGAACCCAGGACCTTCTTGCTATGAGGCCAGAGCTAACCACTCTGCCACTGTGTCTCTGTTCCACAAACAGGAGAAAATAAACAAATGAAATAATCAGAGTTTTGTTTTTTTGTTTCAGGAGGAAAAATCGAACCAGGAGCGACATGATTACCCACAATCCTCTGCTCTGACACCACCTGACCTCCGACCTCTGACCCCAGAACCGACAAAAGAACCGACAGAACCGACCCCAGACCCAACGCACTTTAACACTTTTGTATTTTTGCTACATTTTTGAGGATTATTCTTTTAAACATATTTTTACAGGGTTTGTTGTTTGTTTGTTTGTTTGTTTGTTTGTTTGTTTGTTTTTCGCTGGATTCTATTTCTTTATAGTTTTTTTGACTCTTGTGGAGTTGTGCACATTTTAACATTTTAAACTTTATATTTTTATAAATAAGCAGTGTTTTGTGAACACTGTTTTAGTTTATACGTTATATTTTTATAATTTTGTATCAGATTTATTTTTTACTTTTTGCAGCTGGAATTGTTTTTGTCTCATTTTTCTCCTGGAATCATTTTGAGGATTATTTTTACAGTATTTTATCGTCATTTTTAAACCATTTTTTTTTTCACCGAAGATTGGATTTATTCTGCCTTTTTCAAACATTTTTCTTTCATTTGTCCTGCAAGATTTTATTTCCAATTTTTTTGTGTTTATTCTTTGCTTTTCCGCAAATTTTCCTTTTTAATCAAAATATTTTTTACTACATTTTTTTCACTTTTTGTCTATTTTTTTGGCCACATACACTCGTTCTCTCCCCCTCTCTCTTTTTCCTTCCTCGCTCTTCTCTCCTCACTCTCTCGTCTCGTCTCATCTCATCCCTTCTTCTCTCCTTCCTCTCTGTTTTTCCTCCCTTGTTCTTTTGTCTTCTCCCTCTTTCTTTCTCTCTCTCTCGTTCTCCTTTCTCTCTTTCTTTCCCCCTCCCTTTCTTCTCTTCTCTCCTCCCCTCTCTCACTGTTTTTTCCTCCCTTGTTCTTCATCTTTCCTCTCCTCCTTCGCTCTCTCGTCTCCTTTCCTCTCTCTTTCCTCTTCCTGGTTTTCCTCTCTCCTCCCTCATTCTCTCGCTCTCTTTCATCCTCTCTCTTTTCCTCCCTCTTTCTTGCCTTTCTCCCCTCCTCCTTCGCTCTTCCCTTGCTCCACCTCTCTCTCCCTATTCTCCTTTTTTTATTCCTTCTCCCCTCTCGTTCTCTCCTCCCTCGTTCTTCCTGCTCTCTCTCTCTTTCCCCCTCCCTCGTTCCTCCTCTTGTTCTTTTTCCTCCCTGGTTCTTACCTCTTGTCTCCTCCCTCTCTCCTCTTCTTCCTTGTTCTCCCTCCCCTCCTCTCTCTCTCTTCTCCTGTCTCTCTTTTCCTCTTCTAACTCATTTTTCCTTCTCTTCTCCTCTCTCTCTCTCTCTCTTTTTAATCTCGGGTACGTGTGTGCGGTCGGGGGGGGGCCATGATGTTCCGGGACCAGGTGTCGGTCCTGTCCGGCTGGTTCAAGCGCTGGAACGAGTGTGAACAGACGGTGGCGCTGTTGTCTCTGCTGAAGCGCGTCACTCGGACTCAGGCGCGTTTCCTTCAGTTGTGTCTGGAACATTCTCTGAGCGACTGCAGCGAGCTGGTCGCCGCGGAGACCGACGCCAACGACCCAGGTAAGACCTATGATGAGGTCGTGGTCTCAGGTGTGGGCGGGGCTTGTGTCTGATGATGTCATAGTCTCAGGTGTGGGCGGGGCCTGTGCGACTCTAGTGATGATGTCATAGTCTCAGGTGTGGGCGGGGCCTGTGTGACTCTAACCCTTCAAATAGCGGCCCGGGGGCCAAATGCGGCCCTTTAAGATGCATGTTTAGGCCCAGCTTGATCTGGAGTAGAGCCTAATGTTAGCTCTGTTATACAGCCTAATCTTTTATGCATTATTTGAGCCAGCGGCCCATGACCTGTTTCAATCAGGCCCCTGGTATGTTTTTGAGAAACACAAATGCACAATGTTTAAGAGACAAAAACAGGCTACAACAATAAACTTTGCAGAAGTTTTTAGATTAAATAAACATAAAAATGTTATGAAAATAAATAATAAATTTATAAAACTATAAAACGCTATTTCATAATCTTCAACTTTTTTGAACATCTATTGTGTGTTTTTATGCAAACATCTGACTCATCCAAATCCTGATCATATTTAGTGTAAAATTACGATTTTAATCTATTAAAACTTCACGTTTAATCTATAAAATAGCTTATTTTTATGGATTCAACTTTATTCTCGTATTAATGAGTTGTTGTTTTTTCTAGTAAAATCATAACTTTCTTAAGCTTCGACTTTATTTTCATAACATTTTTTGCTTAATCTTGAAATGCTTTGAGTTTATTATGGCAAACGCAGACAAGTGGGAGGGGCTAGGTGCAAGTGGGCGGGGTTAGGTGATAGGTGAAAACACAGGAGGACAAAACAAACATTACAGCCTGAAGCAGTTTAAACACAACTAATGATGAGAGACACAGATGTAACAGGATTAAAACGTCAGAAAGTGGATTTTAAACATGTCTCCTTTAATATTTACATTTATAATATATAAATTATATAAAAATATATTTTCATGTAACAGCACAAAAGGAAACGCTAACTTAGATTAAATGACTTGAATGAAGCATCTTCATCTTAAAAGACTCATTTTAAGACCGTTTCACTGAATAAGACCAAGTTTGACTCAGATTCTTTGACTTGTTTTAAGATATTCTCCCCTGATTTACCTTTTCTAGAGATAAAAACGTATTTTATTATCTGTTTTAAGCCATAAATACTTGATTCAAGGCCTTTTTTGGCTCACTGTTTGGAAGATAATCAGACTGTAACAAGTATTTTACAAACCCACTTGTTACTGTTAGAAGTTTGTGGTGGTATTTCTGTTTTTCCATCTTTAATCCTCTCGTATAAATATAGTTTTTGTGTCCAGACTTTAATAATCCAGTTTGGATGAGACCAGAGACTTAAATAATCCAGTGTGAAGCGTTAGGATGAGACCAGACTCATGTTCAGAGTTAAATAATGCTCCTGTGTCGGAGCCGGAGCTGTGAACGTCTCCTGTTTCTCTCTCTGGAGCTGCTTCCTGTCTGCGCGTGTCACTTCCTGTCTGTCAGGGGGGCGTGGCCTCATACTTGGACCATGACATCATCCACTTTAGACCCTGGTCCGGACCCAAAACCAGACCTCAGCCCGGACTATTCCAGGATCTGTGCCTCTGTGGCCTCTTTTAGAAACTCCCCATAGCGCCGAGAGAATGTGGCTCCAAAACCGGACTAAACCTGGTCTAAACCTGGTCTAAAGCAAGGTCTGAACCGGGTCTGAACCAGGACTAAAACCAGGTCTAAAACTGGTCTAAAACTGGACTAAAGCAGGTTTAAAACTGGACTAAAACTGGACTAAAGCAGGTCTGAACCAGGACTAAAGCAGGTTTAAAGCTGGACTAAAACTGGACTAAAACTGGACTAAACCAGGTCTAAAAGTGGACTAAAGCAGGTCTAAAACTGGACTAAAACTGGACTAAACCAGGTCTAAAAGTGGACTAAAGCAGGTCTAAAACTGGACTAAAACTGGACTAAACCAGGTCTAAAGGTGGACTGAACCAGGTCTAAAACTGGACTAAAGCAGGTTTAAAACTGGACTAAACCAGGTCTTAAACTGGACTAAAGCAGGTCTAAAACTGGACTAAAGCAGGTCTAAAACTGGACTAAAACTGGACTAAAACTGGACTAAACCAGGTCTAAAACTGGACTAAAGCAGGTCTAAAACTGGACTAAAGCAGGTCTAAAACAGGACTAAAACTGGACTAAAGCAGGTCTAAAACTGGACTAAACCAGGTCTAAAACTGGACTAAAACTGGACTAAAGCAGGACTAAAACAGGACTAAAACTGGACTAAAACTGGACTAAAGCAGGTCTAAAACTGGACTAAACCAGGTCTAAAACTGGACTAAAACTGGACTAAACCAGGTCTAAAAGTGGACTAAAGCAGGTCTAAAACTGGACTAAACCAGGTCTGAACCAGGACTAAAGCAGGTTTAAAACTGGACTAAAACTGAACTAAAGCTGGACTAAAACTGGATTAAACCAGGTCTAAAGGTGGACTGAACCAGGTCTAAAACTGGACTAAAGCAAGGTCTGAACCAGGTACTAAAGCAGGACTAAATCAGGTTTAAAACAGGACTAAAGCAGACCTAGTTTAGTCCTGGTTCTGACCTAGTTTCAGTGTAAAAGCCTAAGTTTTCTCAGTGTGTCACAGTGGTTAGTTTCCTCCCTCTCATGACGAGGTTGTGGGTTTGACTCCAGAAGAATATGATTCGTGCACATTTCCAGTCCCTGAAAAAGTTTGGGAATTCTGGTGGTTTTGGAGAAGTTTTGTAAAATTAGAAATAATATGGGATGAAAACTAACTTGTGTATAATTGTAAATGTGTCTATAAATAAATATCAACTGTAAGTTTGTGGAGGTGAAATTCTCCTGCATAATCAGACTGAAATGAAAAGTTAAAGCAGCTCTGTGGGACTTTCTCCATGGACACTCATCACCAGGCTGTGGGTTTGATTCTGGAGTCGAACCAGCTTCTCCTGATGTCTGTGGTGGAGTTTGCATGTTCTCCCTGTGCTCCTCCCACCTCCAAAAACAGGCCTGTAAATGACACTGTAAAACTGTCCTGTGACTGAACCTGTTCCCCGCCTAAGGCCCAAAAAAGAACGAGTGATATCGGACTCATCCCACTGTGTTATTTTAATATTTACATTTTTTTTATTCTGGTTTATGTTCATATTAAACTGGAAATTAGATTTTCATGTAAAAATGTTGTTATTTTAGTAGGAGTTATAAACGCACACTGTAAAAATACAAAGGCCAAAAAGTAACTTAAATCTTTAGGTTGATAAAACTTGACAATGTGAGTCAAAGGTTTTCAACTTAAACTTTTAAGTTTTAAAGAGAGAAAGAGAGAGAAGGACAGAAAGAGGGAGAGAGAAAGAGTGTAGAGAAAGAGAGAAAAAGAGGAGAGAAAGAGACAGGGGGAGAGAGGGAGGGAGAAAGAGAGAGAGAGTAGAGAAAGAGAGAGGGGGGAGGGGAGAAAGAGATAGAGGGAGAGAAAGAGGGAGAGTGAGCGAGAAAGAGAGAGTAAAGAAAGAGAGAGACAGGGAAGAAAGAGAGAGGGGGGGGAGAAAGAGAGAGAGTAGAGAAAGAGATAGAGGGAGAGAAAAAGGGAGAGTGAGTGAGAAAGAGAGAGAGAGTAAAGAAAGAGAGAGAGAGGAGAGAGAGAGAAAGAGAGAGAGAGAGAAAAAACAGCAAGAGGGGGAGAGAGCGGGAGACATCAAGAAGGAGAGAGAAAGGAGAGAATGCACTAACTTCTTCTGGTCTCAGATTGACACAGGTTGTTACATCCGGTGGTGTAGTTGCCATAGTGACACAGTTGTTTATTCCAAATGCGATACACATCAGACGAGGGATTTTGGGTTAGTCCTGAAGAAATCCTCTTAAAAAGAAAAGTTGTCTTTTGTCATCTGTTGTAGAAGCAGCAACGGCTGTAAAAGCAGAAATTTCTCATTTTCTATTTTAGAAATACTGCAAAAGAAAAGTTTCATACATCTTGAAGTGAAACTAGACCTGTGCTTTGCTGCAGCTGTAAACTTCACCGTAGTCAAGACTCCTCCGCTAAGTTCTCTGTCCATATTTGGTGCTGTCAATCATGTTTATTCACACCCACTGGGCGTCTCTTAAAAGGCCTCCTGCATCTCCCACTCCTGCGAGTCTGTTTGAGGTGCAGTTGTGGGCGGAGTTAGTCCCTGAACGCGTGTTTAGCTTCACTTTAAGTAGCTCATTGTCTCAGTAACAGTGCTGCTGTCACTGAGTGGGGAGAGTAAGTGTGTGAAGCACTTTGGAAGATTAGAAAAATAAAAGATTACTGTTACTTACTTGACACCAGTTGATCCAGTTAAGTGTCTGCTCTGCGTTCTCTTTTATCCTCTTTAATCACACTTTAGGCCTCACACTTCCAACAGAACGTAACTTAAACCTCTCTTCTCTCTTCTGTCTGTGTTTTCCTGCAGCCGTGATCAGCCAATGGCAGAGCGAGTCGAAGGAGCGAGCCATCTCATTGGTCCTGTCCCACCTGCCGCTGCTCAAACCGGGAAACTGTGAGGCGAAGGGCGAGTACATGCGCCTGCTGCCCCGGATCCTGGCGCAGACCATCGAGTCCGGGCGCCACGTGGAGGAGTCGCGCCAGCTCCTGTCCTACGCCCTGATCCACCCGGCCACGTCGCTGGAAGACCGCTCGGCCCTGGCGCTGTGGCTCACGCACCTGGAGGAGCACGCCGGCCAGAGGGAGGAGGAGGAGGAGCTCGCCAGGGGAGAGGGGGAGCGCGGCAGGCAGGGGGAGGAGCACAGCGAGCGCCGGGACAGCCTGGATAGAGCGCCGCACATCCACAGCTCCAGGAACGGCCAGAAGAACCAGCCTTTTACCCAGAGTCAGAGCTCCGGAGTCGGGCAGAAGAACCAGCCTTTTACCAGACGCAGAGCTCCACAGTCGGGCAGAAGAACCAGCCTTTTACCCAGACTCAGAGCTCCACAGTCGGGCAGAAGAACCAGCCTTTACCCAGACACAGAGCTCTGGCATTGGGCAGAAGAACCAGCCTTTTACCCAGACACAGAGCTCCATCGTCGGGCAGAAGAGAGAGCTTTACACCCAGAGTCAGAGCTCCGTAGCAGGGCAGAAGAGAGAGCTTTACCCTCGCTACGGCTCTGAGGATCGTCTGAACGGCTGGCAGACGCAGCAGCAGCAGCAGGGGGCGCCGTGGAGCTCTGAGAACGGGCATCTGTTTCCCTCCTCGTCTGTGCCGGCCGCCATCAACGCCGTGGGGACCGGAGCGGGACACACACGTGAGTCAAACACGTCTCATGTTCACTGGTGTTTCTTAGAGAGAGTTTAAGCTGCTGTTGAACCTCGGGTAGAAAAGCTCCGGTCCAGGTCTGGTCCAGGTCTGATGCAGTTACCACAGCCGTGGGAAGTGTGTTGAGACTTGGGGGCTGAGGACTGTATTGTGCTTTAGTAGATGACGTCATAATTAGCTTCTATTAAACTGACTCACAGCCCTGGTTTTCTGCGGCTCCCTGTCGCTGCTGTAAGAGCGCCTGGTTAGAGCTCCCATCTTGAGCTACTCGATCATGTAACGGTGGCTGCTCCGTGCAGATGTAAAGAGCTACAGACACATCGCTGTCAGCGCGGCGGTTATACAGAGCGTGCTGACGTGCGTATGTGTGTGTGCGCATGTGTGTGTGCGCATGTCCTCTTGCAGCTGTGAGTGACAAAAGGTCAGTTTTTTTCTTACAGAAAGCACTTTGAAGCAAGTAAACAGACCAAGAACAAAGTGTAAAAAAAAGGGGAACTAACTTTGTGAATGAATCTGCTGCAAACAGAGGCGTCGCGGCAGTAGATATACAAGCTGAGTAAGACTTTCTAGAACACACGAGTGATTTTGGTCTAAACTTGTAGTTTTGCTGTTCCTGTCGGGGTCACACACGCAGCAGTCTGTTGAGCTTCCTTCATAAAATAAAGAATCTCCTCGTATCAGTGGAAGCGATGAGAGCAGGAGGAGCTGTGACTCTGAGCGGAGGGGCGACAGGACCCACAGCACCCCTACTTCCTCCACCTATAGGTCCAGACACTGGGTCCTTCTGTGATGGGATCAAAGGCAGTGACAGCCGCAGCACCAGAGAAACTGAATGTGAGCTGTTCTGAGCTGTGAGAGACTGGACCTGGACCAGAGCTGGACCAGGTCTGAGCTGGACCAGGACCAGAGCTGGACCAGGTCTGAGCTGGACCAGGACCAGAGCTGGACCAGGTTTGAGCTGGACCAGGACCAGAGCTGGACCTGGTCTGAGCTCACACAGAGCTGCAGGTGATGAAGAGGAGGAGGAGGAGGGTCAGGATGAAGATGTGACTCATGAAACATATAATTCAAAAACATCTGTTTAACACAGGGGTGGAACAATGACTGAATTTCAGTATTCGACTTGTTGAATCACATGAGCTCTGTAATACTGGTCTTATATCCAATAAGGAAACGTTATAAATAATACTTAAAGCTCTGTAACAAAGCTGAGGCTCTTTAATTTTACAAAAAAAAAAAAAAAAAAACAGAGAGAAAACATCCCTAAGCCTGTGTGTGTGAGGAGAATCAACCATTCACCACAACTCACTGTCTCTGTCTGATCTTCTGAGGATTTATTGTTTAAACTGGTGAAGTGAAAACCTCAGAGAAATGAATTGAACAGGAAATGCTTGTATGTGCAGAAGTGAGCTATTTTGAGCAAAACTAGCTCCGTGCACAGAGCCAGTAGACATGCAGCAGACGTAAAAGGCCCATGGAGACTCAGGAATGTCCCATCGAGTCCTCACACACAGACACAAAGAGACAAACAGCTGAGAGGTAAAATACTGCGCCCCCTCCTGGTCGTGTCCTTGTGCCGCGCTCAGGATGGATTTAAGAGGAAAAGAGGAAAGAGAGAGAGACGAAACGTGAGACCAGACAAGTTTAAAGGAGAGAGAGGAGAGGAGACAGAAGAGAGAGAGAGAGAGAGAGAGACTAGTTTAAACAAGAGAGTGAGGGAGAGAGAAGGAGGAAGAGAGGAGGGTGTAGGAAGAATCGAGAGAGAAGAGAGAGGGAGAGGAGGGGTAAGAGACAAATTTAACTGCACCACAGACAGAAAGAGGGGGAAGAGAGAGACTAATTTAAGAGAGAGAGAGGGAGAGACACAGGGAGAGGGGGGGAGGACTATAGATAGAGCTGAGAGACAGACAGAAAGAGACGAGTTTAACTGCATTACACGCAAAGAGAGAAGGGAAGAAAGAGAAAAGAGAAAGAAGAGAGACAAAAGAGAGGCAGAGGGGAGAGAGAGAGGGAGAAAGAAAGAGAGGAAGAGAGAGAGATGAGTTTAAATGAGAGACAGAGAGGGAGAAGAGAGAGGAGGGTACATGTAATTTATATATATATATAGAAAAATGAGCAGAGAATGGAGTGGTGTGTGGCCAGATTTAGACTTTGTTTGTTCTCTGGTGTTTCTCTAAAACGTGTCAGGGGCCTGATTCAAACAGGACCACATCTGGCCCCTGGGCCGCAGTTTGCCCAGGTCTGGTTTTAATATTAAAGCCAAAACATAAAAGGCAACGTGTTCTCATGGCTTGTGTGTAAATACCACACATGACACAAACTGCGTGTCATGACGACACTTCGGCCTGTTTTTGGTGCAATTACAGACCTTTTTTTCTGGCGTGGTCTGAACACGTGATGTGATTGAAGAGAAACAGGAGGTTTTTTGGGTTAATGGCTAAGTTTAGGTCTGAAGTTACAAAAATGTGTAAGTTTACGTTTGGGGCTGGAGTTGGTTAAGAATAGGATTAGGATTGTGTAAGTCTTCATGATAACAACACATCTTGAAATTCACCATAGAAATGAACTGGGACAGAAACGCTTGAAATACACACGCAAAAAGTAGAACTTGCATTTATATGACACACTGTTTACAATTGTGTGGTATTGACACGCTTATCTGTGAGAACAGGCTGAAGGAGGCTCGGAGGAGAGTCCAGTGTGATTGACTGTTTTAGATGGAGATTGTTCTTGTGCACAGCTTGAAGAGACGTTGATACTCACCCTCTCACCCCCCCCCCCCCCCCTCTTTCTCTCTCTCCACAGTCTCCCCCGCTCCGCTGCACTCCCCCTGAAGCGCTCCGTCTCCCTCACTCCTCCCATCAGCTCGTCTCACCCTCCGGGGCAGGCTCTGGGTCTGGGGCTGGTGTGGCTGTCGCAGGAGGACCTCCGCCGGGGCCCGGACCACGCCCCGCTGTCCCCCCACGCCCCCCCGCTGTCCCCCCACGCCCCCTCTCCCCCCAGAGCAGCGTGCCTCGTCGGGCAGCGGGGGAGCGAGGCCCTGGAGGAGCTGAACCTGAGTCTGACCCGAGGAAGCTTCCAGCAGCCCGGGACCGGCATAGGGGTGAGTCCTTTACTTACACATGAGGGGTGAGTCTCTTTACTTACACATGAGGGGTGAGTCTCTTTACTTACACATGAGGGTGAGTCTCTACACATGAGGGGTGAGTCTCTTTACCTACACATGAGGGGTGAGTCTCTTTACCTACACATGAGGGGTGAGTCTCTTTACCTACACATGAGGGGTGAGTCTCTTTACCTACACATGAGGGGTGAGTCTCTTTACTTACACATGAGGGGTGAGTCTCTTTACCTACACATGAGGGGTGAGTCTCTTTACTTACACATGAGGGGTGAGTCTCTTTACCTACACATGAGGGGTGAGTCTCTTTACTTACACATGAGGGGTGAGTCTCTTTACCTACACATGAGGGGTGAGTCTCTTTACCTACACATGAGGGGTGAGTCTCTTTACTTACACATGAGGGGTGAGTCTCTTTACCTACACATGAGGGTGAGTCTCTTTACTTACACATGAGGGGTGAGTCTCTTTACCTACACATGAGGGGTGAGTCTCTTTACTTACACATGAGGGGTGAGTCTCTTTACCTACACATGAGGGGTGAGTCTCTTTACCTACACATGAGGGGGGGTCAGACATGTGTGTATTGATTATTGATTGATTGTTTTATTGATCAGACGTCCCGCAGTGGCTGAAGAGTCTCCGTCTGCACAAATACGCGCTTTGTTTTCAACTCTGAGCTACGAACAGATGCTGAACCTGAACGAAGAGACTCTGGAGGCTCAGGTATGGACCTAAACCTGGTCTAAGACTGGACTAAACCTGGTCTGGACTAGGACTGAAACAGGTCTAAGACTGGTCTAAACCAGGTCTGAACCTGGACTGAAACATTGACTGAACCAGGTCTAAACATGGACCAGAACTAGGATTAAACCAGGACTGAACCTGAACGAAGAGACTCTGGAGGCTCAGGTACTGGACCTAAACCAGGTCTATGACTGGTCTAAACTTAGGACTTCCCAAGATTATTAATTTTAGCAAATATAAGGAAATCAAAATAAAACAATACATATTCAATAAAACATTTGATCAAGCAGATTATTAGTAGAGCAGATGAATGATTGTCCAGAACATCCCCTGTCCTTAGACCCTCCTTCTCGGCAAGGAAACTCAAAAAACCCTAAGGGAAAAGAGAAACCTGGAGGAGAACCACAGTGAAGAAGGGTTCCACTCCCATGGACGGACAGGCTGTAGATGTAACTAAGGCAAAGTTATAGAGTTTATGTTTGTGGAGCCAGAGTCCATAAGCAGAGGGAAACGACTCGTCTAGCAGGACCAGGACAGGCCAATCCTGGAGAGGAAGGTGGGGCAGAGGTCCAGGCATCAGTGGTCCGGCCCACGTCACTGGAACAGCAACATCTGAAACAGTTACACTCCCCGAGAGGACAGTGGGACAGGGGACAACGAGTGAATAGCAAAGAACAGACTAGAGATGAACTGTAGTTTATTATTCTTTACAAGAAAGGCAGAAGTGAGAGGACAGACTTTCCCCAGTATATTTGCTCCTAGGGCAGCCTGACTAGAACTGTGGGTTTAGAGTCTGTTCCTAACTGACCTGATCATAAGCTAATCCGAAGAGGAACGTTTTGAGCCTAATCTTAAATGTAGAGACTGTGTCAGCGTCTTTGACATGAGCAGGAGCTGATTCCAGAACCAGGGAGCTTGATAGCTAAAAGCTCTGCCTCCTATTGTGCTTTTAGAGACTCTAGGAACCACCAGAAGTCCAGCATCTTGAGAGCGAAGTGGACGGTTAGGATGATAAGGAATTATTTCATCTTTGATATAAGAAGGGGCCAAGTCATTTAAAGCTTTATAGGTTAGAAGAAGAATTTTAAATTTGACTCTAGACTCAACAGGAAGCCAGTGAAGATCTTTTAGTACTGGGGTAATGTGTTCTCGTTTTTTAGTACCTGTTAGTACTCTTGCTGCTGCATTTTGAACTAATTGAAAACTTTTTATTGAGCTTTTAGGACACGCTGCAAGCAGGGAGTTACAGTAGTCTAACCTCGACGTGACAAAGGCATGGATACGTTTTTCAGCATCATTTTTAGGCAGTAGATTTATCATTTTGGCAATATTTCGCAAGTGAAAATAGGCAGTTTTGCACGCTTGGCTAATATGTGCTTGAATGAGAGCTCTTGGTCAAATAAGACTCCAAGGTTTCTTACAGTCGAGCTGGAGGCTACACTGACATTGTCCAGTGTGATTATCTGCTCAGTTAGAGAGTCGCGCAGATGTTTAGGGCCGAGTAAAATCACTTCTGTTTTATCAGGATTAAGGAGTAGGTAGTTAAGGCTCATCCAGGTTTTTATATCCTTCACACAGGCACTGAGTCTTTCTATTTGACCAGTCTGATCTGGTTTCATTGATAAGTACAGCTGAGTGTCATCTGCATAACAGTGGAAGTCAATGCCATGCTTTTTGATAATGTTACCTAGCGGCAGCATATAGAGAGTAAAAGAATTGGACCAAGTACAGAGCCCTGTGGCACACCGCAGGTTAATTTAGAACATTGTGAGGAGCTTTGGTTTACATTAACAAACTGATACCTATCGGTTAAATAGGATTTAAACCAGCTCAGAGCAGATCCTCTGACACCTACATCACATTCTAATCTCTGCAGTAAAATATTGTGATCAATCGTATCAAACGCTGCGCTGAGATCCAGCAGAACCAGGATTGAGATCAGTCCGTTGTCAGCAGCTAATAACAAATCATTTGTGACTTTAAGGAGAGCTGTTTTCCGTACTATGATGAGCTCTAAAACCAGACTGGAATGTTTCAAATAAATTATTCTCCTGTAGGTGGCGACAGAGCTGTTTAACTACAACTCTCTCAAGTATTTTGACTGACATGGACTGAACCAGGACTGAACATTGAACCAGAACCAGAACTAGGACTGCACTGAGACTTATTCACTTATTCTTACCAAAAGCTGCACAAACATAAAAACACAGAACATGTGACTGGGACTGTGGCTCCACAAAGGGAAAAAATACTCTTATTCACAAAGTTTAGTCCAGGGATTCCTCTCGTTTGTGCATCCTGTGCTGTCAAAGTCTAGTATTCATAAAACTCCTCCATTCTGACAAAAACAAGAGGCTAATGTGGCCATAAAATACAAGAAATGAACTTTATGTTCACAGCAAAATGAACGCAATGCCTGCCCTGCTGGTGCACTTTTAAAAAGTTGAGCTCGGACGCAGGGATCCCGGGTACGAACCCCACGAGTCACATTTAAAAGTTATTTTTTCTCTGCACTTGTGCATATATTGATACACTAAAGACGTAGTGTTTGTTTGTGTTTTAAAACGATAATATAATGTGCTCGTTTTGACAGTAGGACTATTAAAGATTTAAATTTGAATCTCTGCTACAAATACAAATGTCTTCAGCAGCTGTTATTGACTCTAAAACTCAAAACATTCACCAGAGCTGGGACTAAAGCTGGACTAAAACTTGGACCAGAATCAGGTTTGACTTGTTAAACGTTGAAGTTTTAGTTGTAGTTTTACTGATGAAATCTAGAAGACTTTCAGTTCAGAGTTTGAGGAGGAACTAGAGGAAGTCAAAGCCGTGTCTCTCTGCAGGAGGGAGAGTTGTGGGGGAGGAGAAAGGAGGGAGGAGGAAGAGGAGGAGGGGGTGTAAGGAAACGGGAAGCGCTTCCTCCAGGTGTAAGAGACGAGTCTGAGGACACGAGACAATCAGAGAGAAGTGTCCTCTTACACTTTTATCAGGATACAGGATTTAGAAATGAAAATACAAACTCAATACATTTCCTAAAGTCCTCTCACTGGTTTCAAGTATTTTTAAGGGCACAGACTTTTTACAGAAACAATAATATAAAACCTAAGGTTTACAAAGCTTTTATTTTGGCGCTCCTGTCTGATTTAATCTGTTTCCTGTTTCAGAAAGTGACCAAGGAGCTCGACACAGATCGTGATCAGTGTCCAGAAACTGAAGGAGCGACAGAGCCTCCTGCGCAGCCTGGAGAAGGTAAAGAACCTGTGACCCTCTGGCTGTGGGGCGTTCAGTCTAAAGAACCTGTGACCCTCTGGCTGTGGGGCGTTCAGTCTAAAGAACCTGTGACCCTCTGGCTGCAGGGCGTTCGTCTAAAGAACCGGAGACCCTCTGGCTGCAGGGCGTTCAGTCTAAAGAACCTGTGACCCTCTGGCTGCAGGGCGTTCAGTCTAAAGAACCTGTGACCCTCTGGCTGCAGGGCGTTCAGTCTAAAGAACCTGTGACCCTCTGGCTGTGGGGCGTTCAGTCTAAAGAACCTGTGACCCTCTGGCTGCAGGGCGTTCAGAGTAAAGAACCTGAGACCTTTGAGGGGAATCCACTTTTCTTGCAAAACATTACACAATCGTTACACAATCGTCTAAAGAGCTTTTGTTCACCTGACATAACAACAGTATATTAACACAGAGGGAGCGTGAGCAGCTAAAATGTGTTTAATACAAAAGGTGAACAATCTGGTCAATGTAAAACATCTCCCACTGAAAGTTGTGATAATGTTTTTTATTGGAAAAACTGAAACTTTATCATCAAACTCTGTAACGTGAACATAAACAGATATATTGTCTGAGTATCGTCATTGAGATATGTCCCAAAAGTGTTCAGATATTCACTTTTGTTAACGTCGCCCAGGCTTAATGGATGTTAGAGTGAAGAGAACAAACAACAGTGGACCCAGCACCGAGCCCTGAGGAGATCTAAACACTAAGAACAAACAACAGTGGACCCAGCACCGAGCCCTGAGGAGATCTAAACACTAAGAACAAACACCAGTGGACCCAGCACCGAGCCCTGAGGAGATCTAAATACTAAGAACAAACACCAGTGGACCCAGCACCGAGCCCTGAGGAGATCTAAATACAGACAAAGAGCTTTTGAACAGAAACTAAGCACAGAATCTGTCAAACTGTGTTTGGGGTCAAATAGAATTATCTACTGTTTCTGGGCCTTTTTTATTGAAAATGTTTGTGCAAACTGGCTCATTTTGTAGTTCTGTGTGCAAAACCACGACTGTGCTGCCGATGGTCAACTCTGTCAGTGCATTTTCAGTTCAGTCGACGTCACAGCGAGTTGACGCGACAAATGAAATGTTCAGATAGGATAAATAAACTCCTCCTTCTGACACCGCTGCTGAGACAAACTGGAAAGTGGTTCCTCACAATGAAATGACATCATCAGTCGATTAGCTCAGTTAAATAAACGAGTGGAGCGAAGTGCAAAGGTTCGACACTCGTGTAGGTGTTTCATTTTTCTCATGTGAATATGTTCACATCATGAGCTCATATGCTTGTGTAGCTAAAGCAAAGGCTTCATACATGTGTCTGCAAAGTTAAAATAAAAGAATCTTGATGTGTGAGTAAGACACTCTCCCTGTGCACAGCCTCAGAGCTGTGAACTTCTCCACACCTCAGGACCGCTCCGCCACAAACTCACAAGCTCACTGTTCATATCTGCTGCTGTCAATCAAAGTCTGTTCACTCCACTGGGCGTGTCTGAAAACACCTCCGTCATCTCCCACTTTTACGGGTCTGTTTGAGGTTCAGTTGTGGGCGGAGTCAGTCTCTGAACGTGTGTTTAGCCTCAGTTTAAGTAAACATGAACCACTGAGAGAGAGACTGCAGTACCTCCTCTGTCCTGCAGGAGGTGCTGTAGATGTAATACTTGTTTTGTCCTGTAGGACGTGCTGTAGATGTAATACCTCTCTCGTCCTGTAGGAGGTGCTGGAGGGGGCGGGGCTCCGGGGCCCTCTGCAGGAGCTCCATCAGATGATCCAAACTCCCATCAGGCCTTTCAGCGACACAAGCCCCGCCCCCGGAGCTCACCTGTCTCTGGGGGCGGGGCCAGCGGCGGAGAGGCGGAGTCAGGGGGAAGCGTCGTTGCCGAGGGCGACCTGCCGGGACAGTTCACCAGGGTCATGGGCAAAGGTCAGATTGTGTTTGATCATATTTAGTTTAAGGTGGAGCAGCTGATTTTCACTCTACAACACGATAAAGGTTTGAATCTGACAACTTCCTTTTATAAATCTTTCCCACATGGTTATTATCGACATGTGTTCATTTTAGATGCAGTTAAAGATTACAAATGTCTTTTAACAAACAATAAGTGACCGCCCCAAAAACAGCCAATCAGAGCGCTGGCATTTGGCTCCTGATGATCAGAACTAAAAATCTTTGTTATTCAGTTCAGACAGTACAAAGTGTTTTAGTGAAAAGCACAAAGTTTACTAATTTACAACTAAAAAAGCTAGCTACCACAACTTTAAGTAAAGTTCCACAGAGCAAATAATTCCATTTTATATTTAACGTCCATAAACAATTAATTAAGATGAAGATACTTTTTCATAGAAGTAAACACAAATGACTTAAACAGAACTAATCTTAGATGAATCCAGACTTAAAAATAACTCCCACATGAGTTAAATCTAAAGGAGCCGGAGACAAACCACAAATGTACAAAGAGACTTGATAAAAGTAAATGAATATTCTCTGAAACAGACCAGTGGTGGTTTTAATGTTTCAGACGCATCTTAGCTTCGCCTTTGGGTCGTTTTAGACCCTCTGGAGGACCTGCTTTGGCCCCACAGGCCACACTTTGGACACATCTTTATAAAAACTTTATTTACAACAACCACAGCGCCCAAAGTGCTTTACACAAAAAACACAATATAAGAAAGTAAAACAAACGTCAAAACAGAGCATTTATTACAAAAGTATCTCCTGCTCATTACAAACCAGAGTCTTTAAAGGTGCAGCTGATTTTTATACTGCAAATACAATTTAGGTTTTAAATCTGAGAACTTCCTCTCATAAATCCTTCAACACATGGTTAATGTCAACATGTGTTTATTTTTCCTCGTCATTACGGCTCAGAAACATCTTTTTACAAACAACAAAGTGAGCTCAGCCAATCAGAGCTCAGCCAATCAGAGCTCAGCCAATCAGAGCTCAGCCAATCAGAGCTCAGCCAATCAGAGCTCAGCCAATCAGAGCTCAGCCAATCAGAGCGCAGGAATCAGCTCCTTCAGACAGGACACAGTCGTCTCAGTTTTCACAAAGTGCTGCATTTATAATAGACTTTTTAGTGGAAAACACAAAAGTAACTAATTTACAAATAAAAAAGTTAGCTACCCAACTTTATTCTTGAGTCTTTAAGATTTGAAAACGATCAAAGATTCAGGCGAGTTTCACAGCTGCAGGTTTGTGAAGTTCATCTTTAAACATTCTAAATGTTGTGTTCCAGTTTGTACTCAGCTGCTGGTGTCTCGAGCCGACGAGGAGAATCTGAGTCTGTATCTGTCTCTGCTGGACCGATGTCTCCTGCACGAGGTCAGTTACACTTTAATACATGTATGAGACGCTTTAATACATGTATGAGACGCTTTAATACATGTATGAGACACATGTATGAGACACTTTAATACATGTATGAGACGCTTTAATACATGTATGAGACGCTTTTAATACATGTATGAGACACTTTAATACATGTATGAGACGCTTTACTACATGTATGAGACGCTTTAATACATGTATGAGACACTTTAATACATGTATGAGACGCTTTAATACATGTATGAGACACTTTAATACATGTATGAGATGCTTTAATACATGTATGAGACGCTTTAATACATGTATGAGACACTTTAATACATGTATGAGACACTTTAATACATGTATGAGACGCTTTAATACATGTATGAGACATACATGTATGAGACACTTTATTACATGTATGAGACGCTTTAATACATGTATGAGACGCTTTAATACATGTATGAGACACTTTAATACATGTATGAGACGCTTTTAATACATGTATGAGACACTTTAATACATGTATGAGACACTTTAATACATGTATGAGACACTTTAATACATGTATGAGACACTTAATACATGTATGAGACGCTTTAATACATGTATGAGACACTTTAATACATGTATGAGATGCTTTAATACATGTATGAGACGCTTTAATACATGTATGAGACACTTTAATACATGTATGAGACGCTTTAATACATGTATGAGACCTTAATACATGTATGAGACACTTTAATACATGTATGGCCTTAATGTATGACACTTTAATACATGTATGAGACGCTTTAATACATGTATGAGACACTTTAATACATGTATGAGACGCTTTAATACATGTATGAGACACTTTAATACATGTATGAGACGCTTTAATACATGTATGAGACACTTTAATACATGTATGAGACGCTTTAATACATGTATGAGACACTTTAATACATGTATGAGACACTTTAATACATGTATGAGACGCTTTAATACATGTATGAGACGCTTTAATACATGTATGAGACGCTTTAATACATGTATGAGACGCTTTAATACATGTATGAGACGCTTTAATACATGTATGAGACACTTTAATACATGTATGAGACCTTTAATACATGTATGAGACGCTTTACTACATGTATGAGACCTTTAATACATGTATGAGACCTTTATACATGTATGAGATGCTTTAATACATGTATGAGACCTTTAATCATGTATGAGACACTTTAATACATGTATGAGACGCTTTAATACATGTATGAGACTATACATGTATGAGACGCTTTAATACATGTATGAGACACATGTAGAGACACTAAACATGTATGAGACGCTTTAATACAGTATGAGACACTTTAATACATGTATGAGACACATGTATGAGACACTTTAATACATGTATGAGACGCTTTAATACATGTATGAGACACTTTAATACATGTATGAGACGCTTTAATACATGTATGAGACGCTTAATACATGTATGAGGCTTTAATACATGTATGAGACACTTTAATACATGTATGAACACTTTAATACATGTATGAGACGCTTTAATACATGTAGACACATGTATGAGACACTTTAATACATGTATGAGACGCTTTAATACATGTATGAGACACTTTAATACATGTATGAGACACATGTATGAGACACTTTAATAATGTATGAGACGCTTTAATACATGTATGAGACACTTTAATACATGTATGAGACGCTTTAATACATGTATGAGACACATGTATGAGACACTTTAATACATGTATGAGACGCTTTATACATGTATGAGACACTTTAATACGTATGAGACACTTTAATACATGTATGAGACACTTTAATTACATGTATGAGATGCTTTAATACATGTATGAGACACTTTAATACATGTATGAGACACTTTAATACATGTATGAGACACTTTAATACATGTATGAGACGCTTTAATACATGTATGAGACGCTTTAATACATGTATGAGATGCTTTAATATACATGTATGAGACGCTTTAATACATGTATGAGATGCTTTAATACATGTATGAGATGCTTTAATACATGTATGAGACGCTTTAATACATGTATGAGACGCTTTAATACATGTATGAGACGCTTTAATACATGTATGAGACGCTTTAATACATGTATGAGACGCTTTAATACATGTATGAGACGCTTTAATACATGTATGAGACGCTTTAATACATGTATGAGACGCTTAATACATGTATGAGACACTTTAATACATGTATGAGACGCATTTAATACATGTATGAGACGCTTTAATACATGTATGAGACACTTTAATACATGTATGAGACGCTTTAATACATGTATGAGACGCTTTAATACATGTATGAGACACTTTAATCATGTATAGACCTTTAATACATGTATGAGACGCTTTACTACATGTATGAGATGCTTTAATACATGTATGAGATGCTTTAATACATGTATGAGACGCTTTAATACATGTATGAGACGCTTTAATACATGTATGAGATGCTTTAATACATGTATGAGACGCTTTAATACATGTATGAGACGCTTTAATACATGTATGAGACGCTTTAATACATGTATGAGACGCTTTAATACATGTATGAGACGCTTTAATACATGTATGAGACGCTTTAATACATGTTAGACGCTCTTTAAACTGTGTTATACATGTATGAACTACTCCTACTGCACCTACAACACTACAGACACACACCAGCCTCCTGCACGAGGTCAGTTACACTTTAATACATGTATAAGACGCTTTAATACATGTATGAGACACTCCCACTGCACCTACAACACTACAGACACACACCAGCCTCCTGCACGAGGTCAGACAATTTAAACTTTTTACCATATACGAGATACTGACTGCACTAAAACACAGGAGCTGTTCTCTGCAGTGAGATGTTGCATGTCCATTGCCGTGGGAACGTAATTTTGTGAGGGAATACGATAACGTAATGTGGCTTTATCACTTTACTCACTGCTCAGACGAAGCCAAACTCCTCCAGAGACACGTGGATTTGTCCCGATGTATTTCACGTAAACTTCATTTGGTTCCAATGCATGTAAACTACGAGCTCTCGATCTAACTCTGAACCTACATAGGCTACTGCAGCAGCTCTGAAGGAGTGACTGAGCTGATGAACAAAGCCAAAATAATCCACACAGACGAGTTGTTTTGTCCAAAATGCTGCAGACACGCAAACTGCCCCGTCAGCACCAGGCAAAAACAAAACAGCCCAGAAGTACAGCGCTGTCTGATCAAATAACTCAGTGAAACTTTTGTTTGACCAACACTGCGGTGATTCAGAGCTCGTCCTTTCCACGGCGTAGGATTTGTGTTATAAACAAAGACAGCAGCCTTTCTTTTTCGATGTTAAACTAGATCTATCGCATTAATAAAGTGATAACCGGCCAAAGTTTGCAGAAGACAGAGCAGTCTGCCGCTAACAAAGAATCTGCGGCTGTGAAAAAAAGTGAAACCAAACAGACTGTGCACGTAGCGCCCTCTGCAGGATCAGCGGTGTTAACACAGCTTATGTTGCCATAACAACACGGCTTTGGAGATTAATTCGCTTTTTTATTCGCTTTACTAATGTGAATTTCGACAATATGCACATTTTATAAGAGTGGAAAAGCAGAGTTTTAGTCTGTGGTTAATTTATTTATTATATGCAAGAAAAGATACATTTTTTTAAAGAAGATCCAACAACCAAATGGCAGGGCTCACACCAGGGAGTGCACTTTCCCCTCCTGCACCCCTACTTCCCGTGGTTATGTGCAGGTCCTTGTGACGTTTGGTCAAACAGAACGACTCCTGACAGTTACAGTTCTGAGTAAAAGTCAGAATGTTCCACAGTGTGTCTTTACTCTGTCCCAGGCCTTCACAGACCTGCAGAAGAAGCGTCTGTTGTCATGGAAACAACAAGTCCAGAAACTGTTCCGCTCGATTCCACGAAAGACTCTGTTGGACCTGACGGCTTACAGACGGAGGTAAACACTTTATATATCTCTCTCTCCCTCCCTTTCTCTCTCTCTTCCAGTTCTCGCGGTCTGGGTCAGTCCAACTCTCTCCCCTCCGGCTCTCTCCCTCTTCTCTCTCTCTCCCTCTTCTCTCTCTCTCTCTCTCTCCCTCTCTCTTTCTCCTCTCTTTCACTTGTTCTCTCTCTCTTCCAGCTCTCTGGGTCTGGTCAGTCCAACTCTCTTCCCTCCGGTTCTCTCCCTCCTCTCTTCTCCCTCCCTCATCCTTCTCGTTCTCTCTCTGTCTCTCTTTCTCATTCTTCTCTCTCTCATCCCTCCTTCTCCCTCTCTTTCGTTCCAGTTCTCGAGGCCTGGGACAGTCCAACTCTCTTCCCTCCGGTTCTCTCGGGGCCGGTCCCTCGGTTCGTCGGAGTCTCAGACAGTACCAGATGCCCTCCCGCAGTCTTCCAGGGGCCAGACTGGGACTGTTGCCCAGCAGCAGTGGAGCTCTCCTGGGGGCCACGGCCAGGAGCAGCACCCCCCCAGGACCGGCGGGACCCACGGGACCGCTCAAGGGACAAGGGAGACAGGTGAGACAGAGACAGAAGTAGAAACATGCTTCATATCATTCACAGCAGAGTGATAAATCAGGCGTTTCCACAAGCCCTGTTAGTATCTACTTTACTCTACTCGGTTTGGTTGTGTTTCCATTACTCTTTAGAATGTGGTACTATCTCCATAGCAACTGCCAACAACAACAAACCAATATCTATGGAAACACCGTGGTAACCTTGTTGTCTGGTCAATCAGTATCAGTTAGAACAGTTTAGTATCAGCTCGGCCTGGTTAGAACCAGAGCCAACCAGTACTAAAAAGTACCTGGTACAGATAAAAAAGGCTAGTGGAAACAGAGCCGAGTAGAGTAGAGCTGATACTAACAGGACTAGTGGAAACGCCCCAAAACAGTTTGACTTTGTTCTAAATCTCAGAAGCTTCAGACAATCTTTCTTTTACCTCAATAGGACGAGTTTTCTCTGAACTACAAACACAAACTACAGCACACACCTGCTTCTTTATCTGACCTGCAGGGCCGCTGCTCGCTGTTCGGGTGCCCTATGCGGGGGCCCTATGCGGGGGCCCTATGTGGGTGCCCTATGTGGGTGGCCTATGCGAGTGGCCTATGCGGGTGGCCTATGCGGGTGGCCTATGCGGGTGGCCTATGTGGGTGCCCTATGCGGGTTGCCTTTGCGGGGGCCCTATGCAGGTGCTCGGGTGCCCCAAACCCACTGTTACATCACTGATATGAAACTCAAGTGTTGAACCATGGACACAGTCTAACTGGCCTTTGGAGTTTTTCCTCCGGATGAAACTGTTGCCATGAATTAAATATTTAAAGCTGTTATATACATTTTCAGTCGACTTATGTTTTAGAATTTCTAAACACACTTGCCCTCTCTCCACAAGGTTTGTGGTTCAGTCTAAACACACTCGCTCTCTCTCCACAGGGTTTGTGGTTCGCTAACCCTGGAGGCAGTCACAGTGTTCCCAGTCGGACTCACTCGTCTGTTCAGAGAACTCGCTCTCTGCCTGTTCCACCGAGCCTCAGCCTGCTGCAGCACCAGGGTGAGTCAGACTCCTCCCACTTCCTCCTGACTCCTCCCTTTCACTGACTCCTCCCCTTTCACTGACTCCTCCACGTCCTCCTTGACTCCTCCACATCGCACAGACTCCTCCACATCCTCCAGACTCCTCCCACACGCCTTAAGCTCCGCCCACAGTCAGAGTGTTTAAAGGAGCAGTGTTTCTTTAAGAACCGCGACCTGGACTGACCTCAGACTCACAAAGAGTTCATTCATAAAACCAGAGCCAGACCCAGAACTCAACCAGGTCTAAACCTGGACTAAACCTGGTCTGAACCTGGTCTAAGACAGGACTAAACCTGGTCTGAACCTGGTCTAAGACAGGACTAAACCTGGTCTGAACCTGGTCTAAGACAGGACTAAAACAGGACTAAAGCAGACTAAAGCAGGACAAACCAGGACTAAAGCAGGACTAAACCAGGACTAAACAGGACTAAACAGACTAAACAGGACTAAAGCAGGACTAAACAGGACTAAAGCAGGACTAAAACAGGACTAAAGCAGGACTAAAGCAGGACTAAAGCAGGACTAAACAGGACTAAAACAGGACTAACAGGACTAAAACAGGACTAAAGCAGGACTAAAGCAGGACTAAAACAGACTAAAACAGGACTAAAGCAGGACTAAAGCAGGACTAAAACAGGACTAAAACAGGACTAAACAGGACTAAAGCAGACTAAAACAGGACTAAACAGGACTAAAACAGGACTAAACAGGACTAAACAGGACTAAAGCAGGACTAAAACAGGACTAAAACAGGACTAAAACAGGACTAAAACAGGACTAAAGCAGGACTAAAACAGGACTAAAACAGGACTAAAACAGGACTAAAGCAGGACTAAAGCAGGACTAAACCAGGACTAAAGCAGGACTAAAACAGGACTAAAACAGGACTAAAACAGGACTAAAACAGGACTAAAGCAGGACTAAAGCAGGACTAAAACAGGACTAAAACAGGACTAAAACAGGACTAAAGCAGGACTAAAGCAGGACTAAAACAGGACTAAACAGGACTAAAACAGGACTAAACAGGACTAAAGCAGGACTAAAGCAGGACTAAACAGGACTAAACAGGACTAAAACAGGACTAAAGCAGGACTAAAGCAGGACTAAAAACAGGACTAAAACAGGACTAAAACAGGACTAAAGCAGGACTAAAACAGGACTAAAGCAGGACTAAAACAGGACTAAAACAGACTAAAGCAGGACTAAAACAGGACTAAAGCAGGACTAAAGCAGGACTAAAACAGGACTAAAACAGGACTAAAGCAGGACTAAAAGCAGGACTAAACCAGGACTAAACAGGACTAAAGCAGGACTAAAGCAGGACTAAACAGGACTAAAACAGGACTAAAACAGGACTAAAGCAGGACTAAAACAGGACTAAAACAGGACTAAAGCAGGACTAAAGCAGGACTAAAACAGGACTAAACAGGACTAAACAGACTAAAGCAGGACTAAAAAGGACTAAACAGGACTAAACAGGACTAAACAGGACTAAAACAGGACTAAAACAGGACTAAAGCAGGACTAAAAGCAGACTAAAACAGGACTAAAACAGGACTAAAGCAGGACTAAAACAGGACTAAAGCAGGACTAAAACAGGACTAAAACAGGACTAAACAGGACTACAGGACTAAACAGGACTAACAGACAAGGACAAAATATAAAGCAGGACTAACAACAGGACTAAAAACAGGACTAAAACAGGACTAAAACAGGACTAAAACAGGACTAAAGCAGGACTAAAACAGGACTAAAGGACAAACAGGACTAAAGCAGGACTAAACAGGACTAAAACAGGACTAAAAGACTAAAAAGCAGACTAAAACAGGACTAAAGCAGGACTAAAACAGACTAAAGCAGGACTAAACAGGACAAAAGGACTAAAACAGGACTAAAACAGGACTAAAAGCAGGACTAAAACAGGACTAAACAGGACTAAACAGGACTAAACAGACTAAAACAGGACTAAAAAGACTAAAACAGGACTAAAACAGGACTAAAACAGGACTAAAGCAGGACTAAACAGGACTAAAGACAAAGGGACTAAAACAGGACTAAACCAGGACTAAAAACTAAACAGGACTAAAACAGGACTAAAAAGACAAAAAGACTAAAAAAACAGGACTAAAACAGGACTAAAAGGAAAACAGGACTAAAACAGGACTAAAACAGGACTAAAGCAGGACTAAAACAGGACAAACAGGACTAAACAGACTAAAACAGACTAAAACAGGAAAAACAGACAACAGGACTAAAACAGGACTAAAACAGGACTAAAACAGGACTAAACAGACTAACAGGACTAAAACAGGACTAAAACACTAAGGACTAAAAGCAGGACTAAAACAGGACTAAAAGACTAAACAGACTAAAACAGACTAAAACAAAAAAGCAGGACTAAAACAGGACTAAAACAGGACTAAACAGACTAACCAGGACTAAAGCAGGACTAAAACAGGACTAAAGCAGACTAAAACAGGACTAAACAGGACTAAAGCAGGACTAAAACAGGACTAAAACAGGACTAAAGCAGACTAAACAGGACTAAACAGACTAAAACAGGACTAAAACAGGACTAAAACAGGACTAAAACAGGACTAAAGCAGGACTAAAACAGGACTAAAACAGGACTAAAGCAGGACTAAAACAGGACTAAAAAAAAAAAAAAGGACAAAAACAGGACTAAAGCCAGGACTAAAGCAGGACTAAAACAGGACTAAAAACAGACTAAAACAGGACTAAAACAGGACTAAAACAGGACTAAAACAGGACTAAAACAGGAACAGACAGGACTAAAACAGGACTAAAACAGGACTAAAACAGGACTAAAGCAGGACTAAAAACAAGGACTAAAACAGGACTAAAGCAGGACTAAACAGGACTAAAACAGGACTAAAACAGGACTAAACACAACTAAAACAGGACTAAACAGGACTAAAACAGGACTAAAACAGGACTAAACAGACTAAAACAGGACAAAACAGGACTAAAGCAGGACTAAAGCAGGACTAACAACAGGACTAAAACAGGACTAAAGCAGGACTAAAACAGGACTAAAACAGGACTAAAGCAGGACAAAACAGGACTAAAGCAGACTAAAGCAGGACTAAAACAGGACTAAAAAAAACAGACTAAAGCAGGACTAAAAAAAAAACAGGACTAAAGACAGGACTAAACAACAAAAACAGGACTAAAGCAGAGACTAAACAGACTAAAACAGGATAAAACAGACTAAAAACAGGACTAAAACAGGACTAAACAGGACTAAAAAGCAGGACTAAACAGGACTAAACAGGACTAAAAGGACAAAGGGACTAAAACAGGACTAAAGCAGACTAAACAGGACTAAAGCAGGACTAAAACAGGACTAAAACAGGACTAAAGCAGGACTAAAACAGGACTAAAGCAGGACTAAAACAGGACTAAAACGACTAAAACAGGACTAAAACAGGACTAAACAGGACTAAAGCAGGACTAAACAGGACTAAACAGACTAAAACAGACTAAAACAGGAAAACAGATAAAGCAGGACTAAACAGGACTAAAACAGGACTAAAGCAGGACTAAACAGGACTAAAGCGGACTAAAACAGGACTAAAAGCAGGACTAAAACAGGACTAAACAGACAAAAGGACTAAACAGACTAAACAGGACTAAAGCAGGACTAAAACAGACTAAAACAGGACTAAAACAGGACTAAAACAGGACTAAACAGGACTAAAACAGGACTAAAGCAGACTAAAGCAGGACTAAACAGGACTAAAGCAGGACTAAAACAGGACTAAAACAGGACTAAACAACAGGACTAAACAACAGACTAAACAGGACTAAAGCAGACTAAAACAGGACTAAAGCAGGACTAAAAACAGACTAAAGCAGGACTAAAACAGGAAAAAAAAAAACAGACTAAAACAGGACTAAAACCAGACTAAAACAGGATAAAAACAGGACTAAAGCAGGACTAAAACAGACTAAAGCAGGACTAAAACAGGAACTAAAACAGGACTAAAACAGGACAAAACAACAAAAACAGACTAAAGCAGGAACTAAAGCAGACTAAAACAGGACTAAAACAGGACTAAAACAGGACTAAAAGGCCAGGACTAAAAGCAGGACTAAAACAGGACTAAAAGCAGGACTAAAACAGGACTAAAGCAGACTAAAACAGACTAAAACAGACTAAAAACAGGACTAAAGCAGACTAAAAAAAACAGGACTAAAGCAGGAAAACAGGACTAAAGCAGACTAAAAAACAAACAAAAGCAGACAAAACAGATAAAAAAAAAACAGACTAAAGCAGACTAAAACAGGACAAAAAAAAACAGGACTAAAACAGGACTAAACAGGACTAAACAGACTAAAACAGGACTAAAACAGGACTAAAACAGGACTAAAACAGGACTAAAACAGGACTAAAACTAAAATGGTTAACATGGACTTAACAAAATTACATGTTTCTTGAGTTTTTATATATTTTTCTAAAAAACGACACTGACATGAAGTTTATTCAGAATGATTCAGATAAAAAAGATAAATGTAAAGTTCTTGGAAAACCTGGAAAAGTCGTGAGAAATTATGTTTATTTTGTTATTTTTACTGGTTTTATAAACATTTTGAAAAGGTTGAACATATTAATTGTTCAAATAAAAAATGTGTCTGAAAATGTGACAGTTCATTATTTTTATTCATTGTCGTGACTTTTTAAACTTGAGTTTGTGTCGAAGTTTAAGCACAAGTTTTAGAGAAATTAAGGAAAAGTTTCTGTACAACCCCGAACTGATCGATCAATCAAATACAGATCAATACATTTTTGTTTAAAGTGTGTTTTTCTTTCAGATTTTGTGTCTCAGTCGGTGTTGGAGCCGGACATCAACAACCGCCTGGAGTCTCTGTGTCTGAGCATGACTGAACACGCTCTGGGAGGTACTCAACAAGCTTAACACGCTAAACACACGACTGAACACACAATTGAACACGCTAAAGACACTACACATGACGAACACGCTCTGGGAGGTATTTAACACGCTCTACATGCTAAAAACACGCTAAAGACACGCTAAACACGCTAAAAACATGACTGAACACGCTCTGGGAGTACTCAACACCCTCTACACGCTAAAGACACGCTAAAACACGACTAACATACAACTGAACACACTAAAGACACTAAACACATGACTGAACACGCTCTGGGAGGTATTTAACACGCTAAAAACATGCTAAAGACATTACTGAACACTAAAACACATGACTTGTTGAAAAAGCGACAAAAACGCAACATGAAAATGACTAAAAACGACAAAAATTACAAAAATGTGTCATCTTTCGTCAAAATGAAAAATCAAGAAAAAAGAGACAAAAAAAACACAAAACGTGCCAAAAATTGACAAAAAAAGCGACGAAAACGCGGCGAAAAAGCAATGAAAATTTGATGAAAATTAGACAAAAATTCTACGAAAAATGACCAAAACACTAAACACATGACTGAACACTCTAAACAGGTCAGAGAGATTGTATTCGTTTGTGTCAGATGTTCAGGTCACTGGTTGTACTGGTTACCATGGAAACGGGCTCCGCAGACTGGCAGCATTAGAACTGAAAAACACGTAATTTTTAATCACTCTTCTTGTTTCTGATGTTTTTTTTTTAAATACATTAATTTACACACAAACGTCGCCTACAAACGTGAAGGAATTATAATTTTTTAAAATTCCAAAACAGCTGAATTTCTGTTCAAAACGACCACGAGCTCCAGACTCATGAACAAGATATTTTTTATAAGAACGACTTAAGCACAAGTTTATGAAGACACACTGATCTTTGCACTATTAAAAGTATTACATATTTATACATGTTTTTGTCTAGATCAACAAACAATAAAACAAAAGAGGTTTTAACAACAGAAGAGCCATCATTTGTCAACAGCACTATTTGGATTTTTACCTAAAGCTGGCTCTTCTAAAAGCCTCAAAATCAACAGAAATATTACAAATTCAACACGCTACACACTAAACACACATGACTGAACACTCTAAAGACACGACTGAACACACTCTGGAGGTACTCAACACAGTAAAAGCACATGACTGAACACTAAAAACTAGTAGCACCTGTGCTTAATTGTCTGCTGTTTATGTCTAACTTTTGAATGCTTTAGATGCCTTTTTACACCTTGGCCAGGGGACGACAGATGAATCATTCTGGCTCTTTTACTCCTGTTTTGTCATGTGTTTATTAAATTGCACTTTCCCCTGTAAAACAATAAACTGATCTGAAAAAACGAATCTAATCTGGCACAAGGAACGTGTTGTAACTAAAACGTTCTTTGACTTAGAGGAGCTAAAGGATGTTACAGTGTGAGCTTTACCCTGTTCAGTCTGCTTTGGTCCTGATCCGGTCTGTGGCTCAGACCAGGTCCAGCTCTGGTCCAGGTTCAGTCTGTGGACCTGGTGCTGCTGCTGTCACTGCCTTTGATCCCCACACAAACTCTCACAGGAGCTGATTATTAAAGAAGAGAAAAGGCTGAAAGAGAAAGTTCCAGAAACACAAACCCCAGTGCTGGACCTGAGTCTGGTCTGAGTCTGATGTTAAAGCTTCACTCTGGAACTTTACACTTGAATAAAAGCTTTTGTTGTTTGACCTGCAGATGGCGCCGACCGCACCTCCACCATCTGACCTCTGACCTGACGACATCACCGCCCACCTGCACAAGCCCCGCCCACTCACAAGCCCCGCCCGCTCATAAGCCCCGCCCACAGAGGCAGAAGTAGCAGTCGCCACTAGAGACAAACGCAGACACAACCCGGGCTAAAGGATGTGTGACCATGACTAGACCAGGACTACGACTAGGACTAGGACTAGACCAGGACCAGGTTCACGTGTTTATCGACTAAACACTAAGACAACTTAATAGTTGAAAGTCTGTGGGAGAAACATGAGAAGCTTTAGAAGAAATTAAAACTGTAAGGGACGTGAGAACAGGAAGTGACAGGAGAAGGAAACAGGAAGTGGCATCATAAGGAAGCAGGAAGTGACAGAGGAGGCTGTGCTGGTGTCTGGGGCTGTGTCCGAACGTCAACACTCGTTCCCTATCCATTCAATTACTATATAATCCTGTCCTGTTCAGTGATTGGTCAGCGACTCATTCATCTGGTCTTTCGGACACGATGTCACTACTTTCAGCTGACCGCAGGTCACGTGCCTCTCCGCCAGTAACAATCAGCAAAAAAGTCAGAAAAAAATGAACTTTTGTAATAAATCCTGGTCCAGTCCGTCTGACACACACATATTTAAGAACTACTAATCATAACACAAGTCTGGTTTAACTTGGACAATACATTTAACCACAAACAGACTGGATAATTCCTCTTTTACAGCCCAAACTAAGGTTAGCAGCTAACGTTAGCATCTTCATGGCTAACGGCTTCAGTTCTGAGTGTTTTGTTTATTCTCCGGTTCAACAGTGAGTTTAAGCGGCTCCTTCTCATCTTTACTTCAGTCGTGTTGTTTACAGTTAAAGACCTGACACTGTCTGTGTTGTGTTTCTGATTCTCACAGTGAATTGTGTCCATATTGAACGTTCTAGTGCCATCGATGCTCACTACTTTTCCAGATGCATTGTGGGACATGTAGAGTCACTACTGTTTGACCTGCTGGACATTCGGACACTACTACAAAATGGCGTGACCCCTGAATAGTGACCTGTAGAGTAAAGAGTGTGGACGTTCGGACACGGCCTGGGACAAACTCAAACTGGACTCATTCGACTCGTCAGACTCGGTCTTGGTCTCGACTCTCAGTGGTCTTGGAAAGATCTCGGTCTTGACGACACAAACTGACTGAAGTCATGTTTAGATCATTTCTTTGCGCTTGTGCAGGAAAACTCCCAGAACACCAGCCCCAGCCAATCAGAGCCTGACGTTTAGGTTAAAGCAGGAAGTGAGCAGCCAATCAGAGCCTGACGTCTCCAAGAGGATCTAGCTGCAGCCGATGCGCGGAGTGGAGCTCCACCGGAAGTGGAGCTGCTCCATTTCCGGTGCTAGAAAAACGTTACAGTCGGGACCAGAGGGACGGTTAAGTTTAGGAGAAGAGTTAGGGTGATGGCTAAGGTTAGTAAAAAGGTTTGGGTAAAGGTTAAGATAAAAATATAACAGTTTAGGCTCGTTTAGCAACAGTTAGAAACTCGTTGCCATGGCAACCACCTCGCCTCTGTCCCTCTGGACCTGACTATCAGCACTAACCACTGGAAAACACGTAAAATCAGACAAAATAAAAAGTATGTAATAAATAAAGCAATTAAAAATAAAGACAATATTCTCCAGGTCAATTTTTAATAATTTCGGCAATATTATTAAATAATACTAAACGTAATTTGGGTGAAAATGCCGCCAAAGTACAAATAATAATTAAATTACTCAACTTTCCATCCACAGAGTTCATCTATTCACCGAGGTTTTACATTTTGCATCGTCTCCGGCGTTTTTATCAAACTTTCGACAAGTGCCGATAAAAATAAAAAGTGGAGCTAGTGGGGCTTCTGGAGGAGCTCTACTCAAGATGGCGCTGCCCATCGGCTGCAGCCAGACTCTTCTCCACGTTTAGGTGAAAGCAGGAAGTGAGCAGCCAATCAGAGCGAGGCGTTTGAGTTAAAGCAGGAAGTGAGCAGCCATCAGAGGCCGGTCCTCTGGTCATGTGACAACGCTGCGGAGGTTTGTGGAATCTGAATATTTTTATCCTGAATTGTGTTTTTTGTTTTTTAAATTCCCATTTGAGAAGTTTTTTTCAAATTTTTTACGACTAATAAAACAACGACAGCCTGAGAACAAAGGACCCGACACTTTGAACTTTGACCTGAGAAAACAACAAAAATAATCTTCTGTTTGGATTTAAATCATCTTCATTTAAACAAACTATAAACAAACTAAAGCAGGACTGTGGCGCCGCCTGGTGGACAAACTCAGAACATCCAGGATAATCAATACGTCTGATCAGATTCATCTCTTTATTTATTTATTGTTTCTTTCTGCTCGTTTGTTTGTTTATTGTTTATTGTTTATGGCTGGAAACCATCATCTTTACTTTTGTTTTATTTTGAGTGAAACTGTTTTGATTTGAGTTTAATTCTCTAAAACTGTGATGTTTTGTATTTTCTGTTTAAATTGCCGTGTTTGGACCGTTTTTATGTATTTATTTTGTTTATTTAGCGTTTAAAGCCGTGTATTGACTGCAGGCTGTAATATTCAACTTAAATATGTTTCAATAATAAAAAGTGTCACAAAAATGTAGAAAAACAGAAGAAAATGTGATTTATATTTAATGAGCTGCATGAACATTTACGACATTTAGAATAAAACTCTTCTGTTCTAAACACACACAAGAAGAACACCATGTAAACAATATAAACATTACACTGCAAACAAATAAGAACATTGGGCCTCATTCATGAAACGTACTTACGAACAAATTTGTTCTTAAGGGCTCCTTACGAACATTTTTGGCATTCACAAAATTTGTTTTTAACGGAAAATGTTCGTCTGTAAGAACAAATCCTACAAACACTGAGGAGCACTCGTAAGAACAAAAAATCTGCTGTTTCAGAATTTTATTTCTTATATAGTTCAGTCAAAAATTTTAATTCCTACATGATTGTAGGTTATGTATTTTTACAAATTAGTGTATAAAATAATTTTAGAAACAAACAAAAAAATTCTGTTATGCATAAAAATGTCTCCTTTAATAAACCTGCAGCAGCCTGTCCCAGCCTCAGAGCCTCTGTGTTTAACCCCCACAGGACTTAGGACCCTGTGTCCCCCCCGGACCAGAGTGGACTGTGCTCCCCTCTACAGCTGCCCCCCCCCCCCCCCCCCCCCCCCACACACACACTCGTTCTACCGCGACGTGAAACGCGATATAAACGGGCAAAAGCCCAGCGTTATTTCAATACTTCTGTGACTTGAACATGTTTCCTCTGAGTGTGTTCATGTGAGTTTGGACATTTTTAAAAGACGCTGAAGTATGAACTCAGTGAAAGTGGGGAGACACGCTGCTGGAGCTTCTTTCTCATTTCCCTGGCTCCAAGTCTTGTCGGTGACGCGCTGTGTCCGGCCCATTTTGCCATATAAGGAAGTTTGCATTATTCATTTTTATGTAAATAATCGTTCGTAGCTGGAGTTTGGTGAATTTGGCGTAAAGGCTGTTGGAAGGATTTGGCTCGTTACGAACTCGTCGTGAGTCACATGTAGAGTTTTCGCAGCGGCTTCTTAAAGTGGAAGTTACGCACAGATTTTACGAAGACTTTCATGAATGAGGCCCATTGAGCTATTTTGAGGTCAAAATGTTTTATTTGAAATTAAATAATCTCAGAAGAACATGTGACTAACCTGTTGTTTTGAGCAGAAAATGTTCGTTTCAAGATTTTGAATCAAATCTTTTCTTGATTCAAACAATTCTGACTTAAACAGAACACATTTGATTAAATCAGTTTGTATCTCTAGCAGGGCTCCGTGGAGTCTTAAAAAGTCTTACATTTGAAATGGACAGGTTTTTACTATTTTCACATTTACCTTAATTTGGTAAAATAATGCCTATTGTAAATATAAATGATAAATATAAACAAGTTTGGGAAGAAAAACTTGAAAATATGTTGAAATTGTAATAACAATAATAATAATACATTGTATTTCTACAGCGCTTTTCATGACACCCAAAGACGCTTCACATTCTGCATTATTCATTCATTCCATACCGGGTGGTGGTAAGCTACTATTGTAGCCACAGCTGCCCTGGGGCAGACTGACTGAAGCAAGGCTGCCATTTTGCGCCATCGACCCCTCCGACCACCACCAACCATTCACACACACACCAGATCCATACTAGGCAATGTGGGTGAAGTGTCTTGCCTAAGGACACAACAACGAGTGTCTCCTCTGTTGTCCCACTGTGGCTCCTGAGGTTCCTCCGCGGTCTCCCATCCGAGTACTGCCCAGGCCCAACCCTGCTTAGCTTCTGAGATCTGACATGATCAGGCTTTGGTGTGCTGGTATGGCTGGTAAGTAGAGCACTGATGACATCACACTTAAGTTTACCCCCCCAAAAACAGTTTTTGACCTTTTTTTGTTTTTGTTTTATGGAATGCCCCCTGAGATGTGCCATCTGGTTTTCGAGGGGTCCAAAACATAAAACATATAATCAGTACAATTATTATAGAGAAAACAATATTTAAGAAACAAACAAAACAAGACGAGGCCAACGTGCTCACACACACCTCTCCACACTCCTGTATGTACTTACACTGTAAAAAATCCTGAGGCCAAAAAGTTAATCTAACTTAAATCTTTATGTTGATAAAACTTGACAATGTGAGTCAAAGGTTTTCAACTGAGACTAAGTTTTAAAAGAGAAAGAGAGAGAGAGTAGAGAAAAGAGAGAAAAGAGAGAGAGAGAGAAAAGAGAGAGAGAGAGAGAAAGAGAGAGAAAAGAGAGAGAGAAAAGAGAGAGAGAGAAGAGAAAGAGAGAGAAAGAAGAGATAACAGACAAACTCACACACATGAGTTTAATCGACATAACACTTTAAGGCAGAAATTGTACTTACATTTTTTAAGTTAAACTGCCTTATATTTTTTGACAGTGTACATAAGACACAGAAAACACAGAAATGACACAACTACACATGTCTGGATCAATAGTTCATCATTATTTGTCATAGAATTTCATAAAAAGGCAACAATGTAAAGAGCACTAGAGACTAAATGTTGTTTGCTCAAATACACTGTATATAATTCTTTTAACTTACAGTAGTTGCACCACTATCCCCAGAGAGAACAGTAAAACAGCTTTACAAGTGACATCATACCAACTAGCTGGTAAATAAGTTCATATTATTGTAGTATCATTATTACAATGGTATTAAAGAATAAAAAAATAATGATAATAAAATAATAACAAAATAAACTAAAAACAATAATAAAAATAAATAAATAAAAATAAATAAACAAATACATACCTCAAAAAGGAGTGTTTATTCAGAATATTGTAATAGTACTAGAAACAGTGACAAGAAGTTTTAAAGTGAACCCTGGCTATAATCACATGTTTATCCTAAAACACTTATAATATCATCACTTATATAAATACAGGACACATACCTTGGTAGTATTTGTAGTTTTATAAAATAGTAGTTTAAAGAAATTACATGGAGCTCCATTTTGCTTTGGGTGTGACATCAGATGGTTGTCTCTCTGCCTCTGGTGGTTGTCATGGTAACAGCCTAGGGAGCAACTATGGTAGGAGCAACCATGGCAACAACCAAAAGCAACCATTTGACATCATAAACCCAGAATGCATTGCACCTGGACAATATGGCTGCTCCCAGTGGCTCCAAAACAATGCAGATTTTATAAAAATAGTAAGAGATTATATATTTTGTTTGTAATTTATTTTAGTAAACATGACCAGTACTAGTGTTTTAGCCATATTTGTCTTTATAGCCACGGTTCACTTTAAGATGAACAGATAAAGATAATTAGATAAACCAAAATACACCTTGAAGACCTGAATCTAACAAACTGAAAGTGCTCGGTTGTATTTCTGTCTCTCTCTTACATTAGAGGAGTTTTGGACCAGTTTTATTACGTGGTTGCTAGGCAACTACCTAGCGTGATGTCATCATTTATGAACAAGAAGTACATTTTCAATCCCCCAAAAATGACATAATTAGGATGAAATTTGTAAATGTTTAGTAACAGAGGAGTGAGGAGGAGAACAGAGGAGTGAGGACAGAGGAAGGAGAGAGGAGACAGAGGAAGGAGAGAGGAGACAGAGGAAGGAGAGGGAGACAGAGGAAGGAGAGAGGAGAACAGAGGAAGGAAGGAGAGAGGAGACAGAGAAGGAAAGAGAGAGGAGACAGAGGAGGAGAGAGGAGAGAGAGGAGCAGAGGAGAAGAAGAAGGAGAGAGGAGACAGAGGAAGGGAGAGAGGAGAGACAGAGGAAGGAGGAGAGGAGAGCAGAGGAAGGAGAGAGGAGACAGAGGTAAGGAGAGAGGAGACACGAGGAAGGAGAGAGGAGACAGAGGAAGGAGAGAGGAGACGAGAGGAAGGAGAGAGGAAGCAGAGGAAGGAGAGAGGAGACAGAGGAAGGAGAGAGGAGACAGAGGAAGGAAGGAAGAGAGGAGAAACAGAGGAAGGAAGGGAGAGAGGCGACAGAGGGAAGGAAGGAGAGAGGAGAAACAGAGAGAAGAGAGAGGTAGGGCGAGAGGAGAGAGGAGACAGGAAGAGAGAGGAGACAGAGGAAGGGAGAGGAAGGACAGAGAGAGAGAGAGGAGACAGAGGAAGGAGAGAGGCGAAAAAGAGGAAGGAGAGAGGAGAACAGAGAGAAAGGAGAGAGGAGACAGAGGAATGGGGGGAGAGGGACGAGGAGAACAG